>JAUUDZ010428846.1:0-13821 GCA_032361705.1 Panulirus versicolor
TCCTATCCTAAACACATATACAGTATGGTTATCCGTTATTTCTTATAACTACGTAACGTAACGGTGAACGTCTTCCAAAACTCTCAGAATTTATGATCACAAATCTTAAAGATTTCATCTGACGAGAATCCATCATCTGTGGTACGAAGGTGTAACCCCTGATAACGCTACGTGTTTATGCAAATTACAACCATTAAATGGACTCTGTGTATAAGGCCTCAAGAAGTAACAGGTTAACTTAAAATGTTGAATTATTCATAAGCTTAAAACTGTATATGGTTTCCTCATTAATGCCTTTTTCAAAAACAAATCTGAAGACTGTTTAATGTACTAACAATATAATTCCTAACAATATTTCAGTGAATCATGAAACCGAGTGGAATATAAGAACGAAAACAATAATCATCTAATGAGAAATTCTAGTAAATATGGAATTCACATAAAAATAGTATCATTGTATCTGTGAAAGTATAGCTTACAAAACACAGTCCCTCTCTCCTGGGTTCAGCTTAACATCTTCATGAGTTCTTGACCATATGCAGTGTCTCCTGACTGTTGTGACTTTATCTCTCACTTACCAGCTACACAGGATGGCGGAAGGCTATTAAGGAAACTTAGCGTATAGCTAATGTTCCTGCATGAATTATCGGAACAATAACCACAGTCGCTGAACGCCTATACACCATGTGAATTTTGCACAGTGTAGCAATTTACCTAAAATATCTTCTTAATGAGCCGTTTTGACTCCGAGAAAAAACAGATAATTCTAGATAGCAGTGAAAGTGAACATGTGTGCCCTTGCCTCTCTTACCCAACTACTGGTGAGTCACCCAAACCACGAACCAAATGCTGGGCACCGTTGGCGAGGCCGACGCGCGTGAAGCCTAGCCGCACAATGTATGTTTCCATCTGATGGTTTTTCTTTCTGTAGCTGTCGTCATGCCACGGATAAAAGCATGCCTCAGTTAAAGCCATGCCAGTTAGAGGAGTAAAATTATAATTATAACACAGACACGACTTTTGAAGATGGAAAGGTTAGACTGAAGAGGGGAAGACGAAACAAACGAATACCACAGCTTCGCTGCGTGAGGAACGAGAAAATTTTCTATCTGGATTTCACACAACAATAAGCATATTATACATTATGCCTAACCAGGGCGGTGAACCTTAGTATACCAAGGTTACTGGTTAGTTACCTCTGGCTGAAAGAAAACCTACCTACGTCTACCAGAAAAAAATAATTCTTATTCAGCGTTAGAATATAATGAAAAATATCATCTTCAGTTTGATTTCCAGAAATCCTAATCATGTGTGTCTGTGTGTGTAAATGTTCGCCGAGACTAAGCTTTGTACAGCCTCTTCTCATGACAGCTGGTGTGTTATTACTGGCACAGGGCGACTGTGTGCGCTCTGGGTGCCATTACTGGCATAGGTCGGGTGTGTAAACGTAGTCTACAAGTTTTTTCTTTTTAGGCGAATGTGTGTGATGTGCAAGATGTGTGTACTGTGCCCACCTAGTCTTAGGTAATCATTTTAACCTTTATATGAGAAAAATAATTCTTTAGATTATCCCCCCAACACACACACACACACACACACTTGTCCAGCGTTTCTCACGCTGGCAAGGTAGAGGTAGGAATAAACGAAGAATGTCGTGAACCACTTGCATCCACTCTCTAGCCGCCATGTCGACTGCACCGGATCCCCTCCATCCACAGCCGTGGCCACAGACCTTTCCTTGGTTTCCCCTACCATCTTCCTTGCTCAGCCACGTATACTTATAGATGTTCCTCTTGTTAAACAACGGATTCCTGATAATCAATCCTTCTTCGGAACTTAACTCCACAAGCTGTTTATCACTGCTACGCTAGATACCTTGTGCCTCCACTCCCTCCCAATTATACCCCGTCACATTACCTACTTTCGCATTCAATTCCCCTATCACTATTACCCGATCTCTCTCATCTAAATTGTTGACACATGCAGTCAATTCCTTCCAAAGACTCACCTCTCTTCCTTAAAACTTACGCTTCCAGCTGCCATAATCATACGTTTTATTGTTCCTTACCTGACTTTTAATCAAAACCAGCCAAGTGTCATTTGGATTCTACTTGTACATCAAATTACATTCTAATTTTTCGTTGGTATCCTATTACAAAACTATAAAGTAATCGAACATTCTACTTTTACATCATGTGAATCACTGTGAAGGATCAACTGCCACAAGTTTTTACATATAATTTCATACAATTTCAAATAGTGACCGAGATGTTAAACAACTTTAGACAAAGTTGGAATGCGGACAAAAATGAACTTGGATTATTTACCAAATATGGTACTTGCCTCAGCCAGGGATCGATGATTTAAGAGCAATGCCATGATCTCATGAAATGCCATGGCCTCATGAAAGACTCCACTCTCTCACCGATAATTTGTCAGATATTTCAAAGGCAGAGAGAGAGAGAGAGAGAGAGAGAGAGAGAGAGAGAGAGAGAGAGAGAGAAAACTTCATGGCAAGCCTATCATTACATCCATATACGCAGCCTATGCTATCCTCATAGGTAACTAATGCGTGAGGAAGTGTGAACCTACAATTGGGTTGGTGGGAAACGGGATGTTCCAAGGTACATAGTGCGTCATTCACATTCAACAAAAAAAATAATCAAATCTCTTGATTTTCTATTTTTCTATTCATTCTTTTCCTGAGTCGGGTCAAGCTCTCTTGCAAAATGCACGTTAACAAGGCACGATGATTATGCCTCGCAGCGACGCGAGCTGGTTGTTTGAGCTAAGCTACGTTCATCGCCCGAATAATCTTCAACACTGTCTATGCATGTGGCCTGAGGAAGCAAGTGAACCATTCAATAATACAAGTGAACCTGAAGCTGTCGACAAACAGCGGTTCCAAGGCTGGTGATACACACATTTAATTACGGAAGAAACATTTTTCCAGAGGAGAATAGCAAGAAGTAGTAGTAACGAGATCAGGAACAAAGATGAACCAATGTTCCGTTGCATTCTACAAGAAAGAACTTATTTTGGAAATGATCGCAGGAGGCAAGTGATATTATCGCAAGAGGCAAGTGAAACGAATCCTCGAGACAGTATCGTGATCATTCTGAATCCAAGTGGCAAGAACGACTAATGCGAGACGAAGCTGTAACTCTCCTGGTAATGTACGAGCAATTGTCGTGTGCTGCTGCTACACTGGGAGGACAGCATTAAGTTTTTGGATCATTACTTAGGAAAATCGCAGTCGATCTTGTATGACGTAACATGGTTCGAGGCGGTTACGTTCACAAAACCATCTGAATGTATGTGCGCCACAACTGAAACCAGTCATCCCACCATAATTTTTTTCTTATAACAAGCGAACTTTACGGAAGTGTCACTTTCTTTAGCGTGTTTTCGTTAGTATGCGAGTGCGCGGTATTCCTTCGAAGCCGATAGTGTGACCTTAAGTTTCCCGAAAAAACATACTGTAGCAGATACAGGGACAACACTACGAAAAGAGTATCCATTTTCCAAGATGGGGCACTATACTAATAGTTCTTGGCCTCTCCTACCTCTGTGCATCATATGTACAGTTGGGTTTTTGATAACGTCAGCGTCCTCCGTTGTGATAAGCCAGTATTCAAGAACACTAAAAACTTCTGTTGGTTTTTTAACACTAGCTCTTAGAAAGATACTATACTGGGGTTCATCACTTTATTCAGAAACATCATAGGTTCAAAGAATCATTCTAAAAAGAAAAAAGAATTTATGAAGCTGAAATTTCACCAGTTAATTTAGTAACTTTTAGAAAGTTTTTGTGACAATTTCGTGTTTGTGACTTTTGAGTTGATGATGCTTCGTTATTTTTGTCTACTGAGGATCACCGTCTTATAGTGAACCTAGGATATCATTTTGTCGGATTTTCAAGGATTTTAAAGCTTACACAAGAAAAAGTTTCTGGTAACTTTACTAAGCCTCAATGAGGACATGTTCCTGATGAGGGATAACCATGATATCGAGAATATAATTCCAAACATCTTTAAAATATCGTACGTCCATACCTAACCCAGCATTATGCCATTTAGTACCACTTTTTTTCTTCTGAATAATGACGTCTCAGATCTATGATGTTTCGAACAAAACTGGTGACCCTGCTGATGGCGTGAATCACTTCATAAATACAGAGGACCCAAACAAGGGGCAAGTTCCCAAGTATGGCAGACTTTCTTGCCGATCTCATGAGTACTTACTCACCTCATTATTTATGAAGTGGTTTATGGTTTACTTGATTTAAGATGACTTCTCGATTCACCGAAGGTAAACAGTTTATTCCAAATGAGACAAAGTACTTCATTAACACGTGCAACGACTTACCGACAACGACTACCTAATAGAACACTATAATTTAGTCTGTAAATATGCTACATCATGAATGCACAATCTGTGGCCCACAAGTGACCCTTGACTATATGATACACGGCCTAGAATGCCCTAGGCAAGTGAGCGAAACATCGTTAAACTACCAGTTATTCATCTACTAAAAATACTTCCTATGAGACATACAAATGTCAAAAAAAAACTCCTGTTTTTGCACGCTTACATCTGCGAACAACCATTCGCTCTCATGGATCGTATGTAGAAAGTCGAAAAAAAGCGTTGTCACACAAAACACTTTCTGTTGAATTTTTTCCGGGGAACTCGCGTCTACCTCGCTGAAGGGTTACTGTAATGGCACATTTGCCGTCTTAAACCTTTTTTCCGTAGTGCGCGTCTCCTTTTACCCGAGCTGGTAACACGGCACAGGTAAGAGATCATTAGCATTATTCCAAGTGAAAGCAAAAACATTCGTATGATAATAATATATCTAACACGAACTTCAATGGTACTGACACAGGAAATTCATACTCTTTTTTTTATCGATATTCCACAGATTGCTTATTGATTGTTTATCTGAACCAGTAAATTGACAAGAGTAATTAATAATTGTATAAAACTTGGGATTAGGAACATCACGTTATTACTGGAACTATACCAAGAGTATATTATTCAAATATCAAAGTAATTCAAAAAGACAACGCATGTTAAACCATAGAGATCAAATTTTACCAACTAGGAAAAAAAATCAAGATCATTGTAATGAAGAACAATAAGGTATGGAAGATCTTTCAAACCAGCTGGCATGATATTAATAATTTCGAGTTGAACTTAATTAATAGACCGGGTGAACGGGACTTAAATAGATACTGGTTCATCTTTAAAGTCGATCTGTTTGGAACATGATATAAACTTTAAAATCAGAAAAAAGATTGTATTGCAAGATGTCTTCTTGCCAATACAGATGACAATAATACATGACGCGCGTAATATCTATAATGAGTGGCACACAAATCTTTCCTTCATAACTAACCGTCATTATCTGCCTCAGCGAGGTAACGTTACACGGGGAAGACGGAGCTTGAAAAGAAACAAAAAATGCTTGGTTCCTTCTGCTTCTTTTGAAAAAAGCAATAGATGTCTAGCGATAAGCTGCCGGGAGTGTGCACCATCATAAAATTTCATTTGGTGCAAACATAACGGCTGTTGTAATACGAGACAATCCTTACAATTTCAACAAATGCAATTTTCACGTGACTCAATACAGCAACTTAACAGAAACAAACTAAACTAACCATAATAGTCAAGTACAAACTAGCGCAACGATGATAAGACTTTGGAAAGCAAAATATTTGGATTATTACTCAGAACACCATTTGGCAAGAGAAAACAGTTACCAATGGCCGGTGCTATTTACCGTTCGCCGAGGCTTAGGCCTAACGTCGTAAATCAGAGCTGGTCTGTGTTGTTGTACGATGCATAAATTACGAAGAGAAAGTTGTAGGTTCTGATAACATCAGTGGTTTGTTGCCAGTCAGGATGACGGCGCTTAAACACACAACCGACCTAACATGTAGGCTTTCTTTATATATATATTTTGGAGTTCAAAGTTCCTCCAAGGAACAAAACCTTAATAAAATCTATACCTTTCCGTACAGACAGTGATCATTTCATGCGACATAATGTTTAAATAATATGCTTATACACCGTTTATATGATTTTCCCCCAAGTGTTAACGCTCTGGCCGTATTTCCTGGTTCACTATCAATCACATACATCTAGATAATGAAGTATTTCATGTTCCTAATGACTATATACACAATTATCTTGGCTCTTGACACCTGGAGGTGTTCAACATTTTTTGGGTTGGTGGCTGATGGGTTTAGTGAACCTGGCAGTTAATAGTACTAAAGCCCAAAATTACCAATCTATATCAACGAGAATGATTAATTTCCTGTGAACTCTTAAAAGATAATCACATGACCGGGGCGTGTGGTAATTACAAGACTATTGCTACATTATTGTATAAACTTTAATATATCTCCGTTTTCAGTTACGTGTATAACGATATAACACCTAGAAACACCACTATTAGCGAGCAAATGCAGTATGTCTCCCTCCACACCATCAGACACCAACATGTTCACTACGTAGCGAGGAACCACTGAACGAATCATCGCCACACACCGGATGGATCAAAGTTTACTAACCCTCAATAAAAACAACCTAGCAACGCTCTAAGCTACAATAGCTTTTGACCTAACTCGTATTACGGGACATGTCACTGATTTATTGCACATGTGATGTTTGCATTAATTTTAGTGATAGTAATGAAGACACGATCTAGTATCAACGGGATATCAACAACAGGGTTTCAAAAATAAGTCTCGGATTTATCATACAGTGTTCCGCACAATATTCGACTGAATTCAGTTATTGAACATTTGAGGCAAACAACATGACTAGATAATCCAACCAAAAACAATTCTCAGAATCTGAACTTGGACAATGACTGGATAGATTTATTACAGAGCTTGCGTATTCAACCAAGATATTCCAGGTTAACAAAGTTTGAGTTGTATGATGAGGTGCGATCGTTCAACACGGTTATGACCAATAGGAAAAAGGCAATCACCTCTAGGAGTTTCCTAACATCAAGTTTTCTTAAACTACTATGGAAGATCGTATAGAGCATTTACATTAATGTCAAGGATTTGGACAGAGTCAAGGAACAGAATTCTAAATGAACTAGGGAAAAAGAACTCCAAGTAGAGGTGAATAATCGAATCATTACTAAAGAAAAGTACGTAGAAATTCTAAGATTTTCCATAATGATGTTTTGACTTCTTTCACACAATAAACAGCAACTTATAAGCTTTATGGCTTCAGTTATACTGAACGTCCATACATGTAAATTCAAGATGAAAAATGTAACCATTATTCTAAGTATCAATAAACGTTACGCAACAAATCCTATCAAAATACAAGACATTAACATACTCGTGTTCCTTTGATGCAAGAGACTTTAAGGAAATTGTCATACTCAAAGGTAGAAAACGGTTCGCCTTTACATTGAGAGTAACGCAACGTGGAACACTTTCCACTTTGATTCCGAATCACTAAGTACCGGTACATGCTTCGCTTATGGAGTGTTCATGAAACAGATTCGCTAAGAACCTACAAAATAAACAGCTTTTTTCTCGAAGATACTCTACATATTCAATACATACCTCGCCACTCCATACGCCTGGACACTCAGAGTTTCCCCAGTAATGGCGTAAGTAAGTTGGTCACTGATATTTCACAAATATATAGCTAAAAGTTCCAAGCAGGTCCACCCGTGACGGGAGGCAAGCTCCGTATGCTGATTATTTGGTCCCGCCTACAGCCACATTGTATTGGGTCGTTTGTCTTTCGGAAGGGTTATTTCAGTAATGTGCAAAAATGATTTTCAAATCGTTTCATCGAAGCAAAAATTGCGGGAATTCTTATTCATGCAGTAATTATAAGATACCATAGTTGTATCATTCGCCACCGTTTCATTCATAAAATACCGTTGAAGCAGGATTGCCAAGAATATGTATTTGTGACGAGGCCAGTGACATGATAGCCATAGTGGCAAAGTTAAATATTTTGTCATTACTGCTGCAGAGACTAGTTTATGCACAGAACACTTGTTCCTCATTGAGGCAGACAGTTACTGGTCACTTGTGTCCTCTTAAACGATGTTTTCACCTTTGTGCAGGGCGTGGAAAAGGACTACATTGAGGTGCGAGGCCAGGGTGTGACGTCATACCATAACAGTCCAAGGACAAGTCAAACTGCCCAGCTCTCAGATTTCCCAGTTCCGCCTCCGTGGCTTTTGTCACAAGCCACATACGAAGAGCCATTATCTCATGACTACTTCAACACCTACTGATGCCACAGGCGGAATCCATCTTGTAATTCATAACTCTTATGACGAACTCCCTCCGCCCTGATTTTCTCACTCAACCTCCTGATAACTTTCTTATCCAGGTATCAGATGGAGCATCATTACATCCGTTATAGCCGCATTGGATCCTCCAGATAAACGCTCCATCTATGCCTGTTATCTGCTGTGACTTTCAAACGGCCCGAACAGACTCGCCGTTTGGAATCTACGCTATACAGCGAGATAACCTTCCTGCGGGACTTTGATCTTTTGGCATCATAAATAACACAAGGGAAATATGCCTGAGGGCTACAGTATCAAACCCTTCGCTCCTTCTAATAACTTGCAACGAAATTGAGGTATAGCGTATGAGAAACAACAGTGTAACGATTTAGCGGATGGTTCGACCGTTCGAGTAGCACACCAAATAGGATTGAGAGGAGTCGGGGTCTTGCTGAGGCGAGACGAGAGACCTCAAGTTCCTTTATATGTACCGTATATCTACCACCTTTGGATTAGTGTGGATGATGCATTGTAACATTAATTATTGCCAAGTTTATTCCACCTAAGCTCATTATTTCATAAATATGTAACTAGTTAAGGAGTTTCATTTACATATCCCATACCAGGTAAAATGCTCTATTGCTGGATTACTTGGTAAACCATAAAGAAGTAAAGCTGGGCTGCAACAGATGTTATATAAATAAACATGTACTGGGGCAAACAACATTTATTTCATTTTAGCGGGTGGTTGAAAAGTTCCGTTGCCAAAATGTTCAGGAAAGAAAGGGAGGTCTTTTCATTAGTGTGGGATACCAGGGGCCACAACAAGCAGCAGATGGCTGGCGGCTTGTAATTGGGACAGTTTATTCATGGCTGTAACTAAGATATGTACCTATGGGAGAAATATATGACCATCAATAAAACTCTTCTCTGTTTTTATGCTTTGGCACTGTTCTTCTTCCTATAAGTGCTTCATTCTATCTCTATATTTCTGATGCCTGTTCCCTTCCAGAACTCCCTCAAGGGAGTGGCCATGGCTATAGAATCTATTCAACTAGTGAACTCCAATGCTGCTTCCTAGCCTTTATGCCTCACCCTTAACAGGCCACTGGCAAATACCAACTCTAGTGCAATGCTTGCAGAGGCACCTACCCAATATTTCCACTATCTACTGCCTAATGTTCTTACCAAATGTTCTTATCTGCCACTTCTACCTCATGTGTCTACCCATTGCTCCTACATAAATGTCCCTACCAACTATCTATTGCTCCGACTGTTTTGTCAAAGGCAGGGCCAGCACATAGTAGTCATTTTAGTGAAATCTAGAGCTGTGTGAGATGTCATCAAGTGTGAAAAGAAGAGATTGTGTGGTTGTGAACAGAATGCCAGTAGTCCATGTGTGGGTGAAGCAGAAAGACAGCTACCTGGCTCAGAGGAGTGTAACTTTACAACCAGTGAGGTGCTGCCTCCCTACACATCTGTCCCTGACCCTTCTGATACCTAGGTGGCTAATACTGGTCATTGGCTGCCTACTAACTATTACTACTATCATGTGCTTTATTAGCTCTTCAAACCTTCAAAAATACAGCATTAGCTAAAATTTGGAACAATTCATCTGGTCACCCATTTTATAATGTCATTATCTGCTTAGCCTGACATTCTTATAGAACAAGTTTCAGGTTGTGTTGAATAATTTTAATATCTGCAAGCCTCACATCAAAGTTACATGACTTCACAGATGACACAGACAATGTTGCAATCATGCAGTTAACAACCAAAAATGTAGCTTTTGGAAGGGTTACAGAAGTTCACTACTATAGGTAGAGCCCTATAAGTATCTGAGACTGTACTTGCTTGATGGAAGGTTAAACAAAAATGTGCAACTCCCAAAATGAAGTGTATCATTGAGGATTCACCTAAGTCAATCATCCAAAAATATACAAGGCTGGAAGATGTCTGTTAACAGGACTTGACAGTCTCATAGCAACCCAACCAGACCTGTGATATCCTGACATAGAGGTGAAATAGCACCAAGCAGCATCATTCACTGATTGACTGCTGGTATTTGTGCCTTAGGTCCGTTACTTTCAGGAAGACAATTTTTTGAAAAAGAGAGAAGAAAGGATAAGTGGATGCTTATAGTGATCTGCTTACAGGAGAAAAATGATTTTTTATTGTTTAAAACATCCATTTCTCACCCACAGAGCCATGCGAGCATCTGAGCACCCGAGAGCACAACTACATTAAGAGGGAGGGACGGAAAGAAAATCCGAATAAAAGACCTGGCCCTAATGCCAGTTGACCCTCATTCTGGGTCATCTGTTTCTTGAGGCAGGATACCCAAAGCTATTCAGCAAGTCAATTCAAAAAAAGGTATTTGTCAAATGCCAAAGACCTTTTGCTCATCTGATGCTCAGAGAGGCTCCTTAAGAATACCAATGGCACAAGTTGTGAAAAGCAACTTTTTGATCCAACTGGAAACAATTTTTGCTGCTGAAGATTTAAAGACCTTAGAGGAATGGCGTAATATCCCAAGTAATTTTCTGCAAAACTAGGAAAATGCTAAAGTGTTTGAATTGAACTTAAAGAATGATGTTCCTGAGGAAAATCTTTTCAGGACTGTATTGAAACAGGTTTTTCCTAGATTCAGTAGTTGCATTTCTAGCAAGAAACTTTTTAGATTAATATTCACCTATAACAGAGGATCATCAATCTTAAGTGGATTCTTATGTCCAAACACTGCATGAATTTCACTCTTTTCCTTCATCCTGTAACTACATATAGGGAACAGATATTGTTACACAGCTGTCCAGTCTACAAAGTTGACGGAGTAAAAGAGCAAGTATCTTTGACAAATCCCACTTTGGTTGAGGTGAGGAAGCTAAAGGTTTCCATTTGCCATAGAAATAAGGCACTTCAAAAACCTACACTACACAGAACTTGAAACATTAATGCAAAATTCCACAGCCAAAGGCTCCTTTTAAGTGCTCTTCTTTGGAGCTACATTCTAAATTAAAGTAAGACTATGCTAATATATTAATTTAGAACAGATTCTTTAGAATCTTTTTGATTGGTATTGTCCTTAGAGTGGAAAGGTGAAAATTAATCATAAGATGATCTGTTAAGCATTCTGTTTTCTTTTAAACCTGTTCAAAAATACCAAATATTCATTTCAAAACTCAATATTTGATAGATGGATCCCTCTAAGGTGATGGTAACTCTTAAGACAAAGAAATCTCACAAGGGAGTTGGGACACATGCAGCAGCCTCTTGTACCAGAATTATGTTTGCCTATTTTGTGAACTACTAACACACTAAATCTTTTAGAATTATTCAGTTTGCAAATCACCTTGAGGATCTTTAACATGGGAAAAAGAGGTCTTGAGTCCATACATTCTAGTCCAATGTCATATTGATTAAGCTCATCATCAAAACAGGTTACTATAATGTAGCACATGAGACCGCTTTCCAGTTACAACTTATCTCTGGATGCAAGGTACTTATGATTCATGTCATGGAGCACTGACACTAAACCAAGATCTTTAAATGCCATAAAAAATACAAACTGGCATCAAGCAACAGTCATCAGGTTCAATCAGCACTAATAAGGAGGAGGTAAAGAAAGATTTGCTTAATGGTTTGGTGCTGCCTCACCTGTTTACTGTAATTTCATAGAGCTGGGCAGATTGCTTTATGATTGTATCCAGTGAAAAAATGTCTACCAGCTCATAAATCTATTGATAGTCAAAGGAGGTAGATCCTCATGGATATGCCTCATTTTGGGAATTAAAATAGCATTTTTTACCTCTATTGAACAAGTGCTTTCTCATATACTCTTAAGAGCTTAGTCTGAGAAATGTACGTTTAATAAGTATTCTTTGAATAAGTAATGTTGCTCTGTAAATGGACATCTCTGTTTCATGTGACTCGACTTCTAACTATGGGTGTGCTTTTGCCATAGAAATATCCATTTGAGAGTGAGCTGAATGCCAAATTCAGAAATGAGACTCAAAGGTTATAATGAGGCAGATCATTTGGTGACAAAGACCTCATTATCATCCTAGTGTGTTAAAATCATGTTTAACCTCTTTAGTGTTCCCAGCTCTGTTGTTGGGTTTCATCATTAAAATAATCTTCAATAAGTAATCTACATCCACACATTTGTGAAAGATAACATGTAAGTTGTGCATTAGACCATCATTCAAAATCTTTCTAGTCTATCATCCAATATCTATTACAATGCCATTTGAATATGGGTAATTGTTTTTTGTATTTGTATCTGGTTGGATAAATAATGTGAGACCTTTGTATTTTTGTTTTTAATTTCTCCAAAACTTCATTCCAAATAAACTGTATACATATAAAAATTATATTAACAGGCTCTGCTAATACAGTAATACATGTTGCACGATTTAGAAATGTAACAGACTTTGGCTTCTCCAACTTTAATGGAATGTAATCCAGTAGTTAAAAAACACCTATAATCAAAATTCCCCAGTAAAGTTGTTCCAAAAAGATGCCAGCCCAAGTAGAGTGATTTCAGAAGAAAAGTGTAAGTAAGAGATGTTCCAGGTGAATAACAGTCTTTTATAAAGACGTGTAATAGTTTATTCAGCAGGTGGAGGGGGAGGAGGTGGCTGAGGGAAGGTCAGAGTAATGGCCCTAAGTCTGTGGTGTGGAACAATCATTTCTGGTAAAGACGCTAGGGGTCCCTTGATGCTGGTTGCAGTCAGAGATGTTTGCTGCATACTAGAAACCTGTAACAAGAGATTCTTAATCAGTATTACTACACACATAGGATGTTCATCTTACAACAAACCATTAATCATTCGTAAATAAATACAGATATTGTTATCAAAAAGAATTCAAAATATGCATACAGTTGGGTGAATATGCTGTAGAATCTTAGGTACTTCACAAGATGAAAACCACTAAAGCTTAATTCTGCATATAGATCCTTTCGGCTTTATCCTTTGCTACATTTTTAGATTTCAAGGAAATTCCCTGAGTCATTTTCCATGCACTTCCGACTTTAAAGACCAATATTTCACAAGAAAAATTTGGGTTTTTAACAAGAGAATGAGTAAGATCAGCTTTTCAATGCAAGACAGTGAAAATGAGTGAAATGATTAAATAGGCAACCAAATGTATTCCACAAGCATGAATCTGCAATATTTGTATGGAATATTACCATGAAGAATGTGTGTATAGTGCCTTACTCTAAAGGCAATGGGATAAATAATGTGTCTGCTCAAATTACAAGTCTACTGAGTATACGTGGTATGAAGTAAGGGACAGTGATGGGGATGCTTTAAGAAACACTTATTTACCAATGTCATCTTATCTCCATCTTTTCTTCATATATAAACTGACAGTTCTAAGTTTTCTATCTCGTTCTTGTATCTCCTTGGACGATGTATTCATCACATGAAAGTATACTTGGGAACTTACTGTGTTTCATTTTCCGTATGATTATCAGCATGTGTATGTATAAAGTATATATCATACATACATACACACACACACACATATATATA
>JAUUDZ010428867.1:926-13820 GCA_032361705.1 Panulirus versicolor
GGGAAATGGAAAAAAGAGAAGACCTTGACTTCCACCAGGATTTTCTCTGGTAAAGCCCAGCCAGCCATTGTGGTGTTCATTGAAATTCCCTGCAAAGGTTTCACCGCATGAATGACTGCTTCGTGGCAGCAAGTCAAATAAGCGAAGAGTTGTTCACAATTGGTGGAAGTGGAGGGGAAATACATGAAACATAAAAGCAAAGTTATGGAGGGTCGAGAAATTTTGAGGCAGATAGCATCAAAGTTAGGAGAATCAAGATCCACGAGGAGAACAATGAGAGTTTTCATATCACAGCTTGGGGGAATGCGCCACCCTTGCAACGGGAATGATGGCAGAGATTAAAGTTAGAAATCTGATAGTGGAGAGGGGAAGCAGCCTCCGGCAGTTGGGTATCAGAGAGAAGCTGAATTTCAGGAGAAGAGGTGAATAAAAGGTGAGGCCGTAAATGTAATCATAGTAGAAATGAATAGAAAAAAAAATGCTAGGTTTTGGAGCTGTGTTTAAAGGAGTGGAATAGGTTCCAGTTGCTTGGTGTCTCTCATGAGGGCCCCGGGAACCAAGCAGCCTTACTCGACCGCTGGTTTTCCATTCTTGTCCTCCACCGGAGAATCTGCACGAAGCTACGATGTCAAGATCTATTTCAGAAGAGGAAGGTGAGAACCAGAAGGGAGAGGTGGAGTGTAGTATATCATCATATGTCGTGGTAGAGGTAAGGTTTGTCGCGAGTGTGATGGAAGATGTGACGTTCAATGTAGGTGTATTGGTAGTCATAGCTAACTGTAGCCCTGGTGACAATGGAGAGAACTATTGTGGCTGTGATGACAGCAATGTTTATTGTGGTAGTATCGAACGTAGTGAGCCACTAGAGGGGACATCTGTGCAGACATTATCGCCATCACCAGAACCTATAGTTGAAGCACCAACATTGTTATCACCAGCACTATCATCATCACTATCACCAAAGTCATGGCTTCCTCACCATTATGACCACTACGACTATCAATTATCACAACAGCACCAACATAACTATTACCATCTTCACCACTCCAACCATAAACTCCATCACTATCACCATCAGAATCACTACCACCATCAACGTTTCCACCAACAACACCAGCTGAAACACCAGCAATCTTATACTCACCACAATCATTACCTCCCTCACTGCTACTACCACCACCAGTGTCACCAGTACCATCACTATACCAGGACCATCACCATTAACCACCTGAATCACTATCTCCCTCAATACCATCACCATCACCGTCACTATCAGCGTCACTCTATCGTTACCACCATCACCGTCAACACTTACCATTACCAGATGAACCACAATCCTCCCAAATCTCCACCACAACCACCCACCTCCCTTCAGTCTCCACCGCCACAACCATCTCTAACTAACCTACCACTCGTCTCTACTGTGGTGAGGGCCGTCGAAATTCGGAGCTGAGGCGTCATAAGTGAATCAGAGAGTATAACCCACACCACAAGGGACTCTGTGGTAGCAGATGGCCTCGCCTGAACCACCCTCCCTCACTCCCTCACTCCCTCCCTCACCCGTCCATCACCCATGACCGATCGTTGTTTATAACTTGAAGAGAAACGTCCTCAGTAACTCGAGGTTCCTTTACTTACCAGCGACTTCCTCTGGCGGAGGAGGATGCGTGAGCAGACTGGGTACAGGAAGGACGGGCAAGTTATGGCCATAGTGGTGCCAGCGGCCCAGGGATGTGGCCAGCCATGACGGGAGGACGTGGCTGGGAAGGGACGCCACCACAATTAAACACGCCGCCGAAGACATGAGGAAGAGGGAAGGGGAATAACAGGGAATCAAAGGTGTAATGAAAGACGTGAGAGGTAGTAGAAGAGGAGGGGAGTGTTGGGAGACAAGGAATGCTGGAGAGAAACATGGCAAGACGTATTACCGATCAATGAACGAAGAATGTACACGAAGGAATGATTCCATTAACAATATCATGCAATACTTGAACAGTATTGTAACGCACATGTAAGCTATCTGTTGATAAGACGTATAAAAGGGAGACACACGTAATGCTGAGAGCATTTTGCCATTTATGTCACACATAAGAGCGAATGACCTGCTAGATCATTATGTTAAATCGTTACGTCGTAAAATCATTACGTCGTAATTTTCTGAAAAAGTAACTGACGATGAGTTACCAGCGTTACTCGAGGTTTACCTTACGACAGAGGTTCATTTGCAAGGAGTGGCATCAGATTATTACTGAGTGTGACGTACGACCAAGCTATCATTTCCAAATTTCACACAGTCAGTGATTATCTTACTGGATAATAGAACATACCAGGATCGACAGCCATGGGGAGCAGTAGAGCACGAACGTGGCTATCCCCTGGAAGGCTGACCAACTCCTCAAACGTCAGGCTGACCAACTCCTCAAACGTTTCAAACGACGAGTGAAGGTCCTCTGGTCTGCAGGGTATATCCAGAGCGACGAGTGAAGGTCCTCTGGTCTGCAGGGTATATGCAGTGCGACGAGTGAAGGCCCTCTGGTCTGCAGGGTATATCCAGAGCGACGAGTGAAGGTCCTCTGGTCTGCAGGGTATATCCAGAGCGACGAGTGAAGGCCCTCTGGTCTGCAGGGTATATCCAGAGCGACAACAATCTTCCTTCGGCAGGAGAGGAGATCAACATCAGAACTCGGTGGCAGGAATCGTAAGCCATCAAGGATATTATCTATAATGATTTTAGGATAACACTTTAAATGTGATCCGTTCATGTATGTACACCAGTGACCGAGCTTTACATAACAAGAGTCTTGCGAATTTTCGATGAAAGAGAATTCTGAAGAGTATTTTTAAAGTGTTAGAATATACAGAATGAATAGAAATGCAATATAAAATGAGAAAAACATATAGTTTGCCATTTATGGTACCTTGAATTTTATAATTGTTTTCAAAAAAAGAGTGAAAGCCACATACTGTATATATATTTGAGAGGAAATCACTGAAGTGGTATTACATGAATATATTTCAAATAACATTAACCAATGAACTGTATACTTCCTCTCCATCCTACGTCTCACGACCGATAGGAGATCATTGCTCTAAGTTACAGTCAGGCAAGCACCGTACAAGCCTGGCTTGAACCGTACCTCTGACTCTGGCAGTTCCAACTCACTCGTTCTAACCGATCTGTTGCCTCTAATGTCCACCCGAGTCACACTCCCAGTTACCATCGAGTGACCAATCTCAACACTGATGGGTAAAGGTTAACTGAAGACCCCATATTCAACTTGGGATTTTTCGTATATGTTCGTCTGTCTAGGGAAAATAATGGCTGATCTATAAGCATGTCTGAACATGTGAAACTTATATGATACAGCAAATTAGAATACCCCGCGACATACATGGATTTCCATGACTTTTAACAAGTACAACATTTAGGGTCTTATGTTTAACATGAGACCAACTGGAATAAGATTCATATTACGACAGGTTCTGACAAACGTCTCAAAGTGTCAGACCCTTGTGTATGAAGGTATGTGTCTTGATTACGATAATGCCAAGTTTGGAATGCCTGGCTTATGGCTCATCCTTTGAAAATTAAGATTAAAAGTCACACAATCATACACAACACTCAATCATACCTAGACGTGCTCTAGGGTCGAGCAGTCATGCTTAAGTAATGTATTTTGGGACTAATTACCTCATTATCACTATCAATTTCTCCTATATTTTCCACATGATGGGATCTATAATCAGTACCCTGTTGGGACGTCACACTATCCAAGCCATTTGATATGTACCAGGTCAGGCCGTCTGGCCAGAGGTCAGATGAACTGTGTGGTAAGAGTTACATATACATATAACACATACCTCCTGCATGGCTTTCCTGGGCCACTAGTAGGATTCGTATACCATCGGCTGAAAGCCATTGCTCTGCACTACACACTCTCTCTGGCTTTGCAGTTCGCTAACCATATCACTGTAGAGAGTGAGATCTTGTGTATTACGTGCTCATTTTCATGTAAGATAATGCTCCATCAACCGTGTGCTCTGAAGGAAACTCATATCAGTCGACAACGAACGGTTATATACGGGTCTTTCGCTCTTCCTTAAAAAAATATAGGTAGAATGAGTAATTCCGTTTTCTGTGGCCTTTCAGGTGACCGACCCAAGACGTTTTGTCCAGCCCCCACCTTCGTCTGCGAAGATCTTGTTCCAGGTTACCTCCCTAGTTCTATAAGTACCAAGTTCCTGCTCTATATCTGCTCAACTTTACGAGTTGCTCCGGCAGGCGGAGGCGTCTCATCCTAGTTTCTGACGTCCGTAGTTGATTGGATTTGTATCGAGATTGTCTGCCTTTCCTCGAGTTTCAGAAAATATGTGGTGAGAGGAGAGAGTGGCAGATTCTAAGAGGGGATACGTCAGGTTTTTCTAAAGCTTAACACTCAACACTCAAAATCAAGATATGGAATAGATAAATATACCGATTTAATGGTTTAAAGGTGTTTGAGTGTCCCGAGAAAATGTTCTAACGTAGTTTCCAACACCAAGGTGGAACAACTGATATGGTGGGTATGTCTGGATCTATTGCCTTGGCATCATCTGACGCGTTTTCGTTTATAGATAGACACTTACCAGCCATAGTATCACCCTATGGACAACACTACTCTGTCTGACTGACCACAATAGGTAAAAGACACTTGATGATTTAATCAGTATTTTTGAGGGTCTTCCCATAGAGTAGGGCGTCCTCCTCCTGCCTGGGTGAGGTGTGGCGTTGCCCCACTCATAACAGACATTCAGGGACACAGAGATTAAGAGTTCTTACCAGCCTTTACCCCGGAGGTCACTGATACCACTCTCAGCTTGGGGATAAGCCCCAGTTTCACTCGTCCATCACTGTAGAGGTGAACAATCTTACTATATAAAGTGAGTGTCAGTGATCCCCATCAAGGAGGCAGCTGTGTTATATGGGAAGAAAATATGTATATGATGATATAGTAAGTTTTTTCATAATCGTTCAAATGATTCGTGGGGAGTAAAGTTAAATCATCTAAGATGACCTACAGCTAAGTAGAAGCAGTAAGGTATAGCCTTACACAAGCCTGTGTCGCTCATCTGGTCTTATCAAAAATATCAGTCACTTTGTATGGTGGTCGAAGTCGCCAGATACAGTCATGAGAAGGAAACACCTAAGCAACACCTTGGCCAAGCTTAGTTCAAATTGGCCAAGGAGTTTCAGGGAAGGTTAGAATGCAGGAAGCTTATCGGACGGACGAAAAGCAACAGATGACGGTGGCAAATACTGATGGCAAAAGCTGACAAGGCGTTTGGTAAGGTGGGGGGCACGAAAAGGTGGAGAAAATATTCATGGTCGCATAGATTGGGCCATTTGAATTCGGATCTAAGAAACACATTGACACAGTTTAAGATTCACTTGTATCCCCCTTCCCAACCCCGAGCTTGAATATTATGCTCAGTTTTGGTCACCTTACTTCACGAAAGACAGACAGAATGAAGAGAGTACAGCAACGAGTTACTAAGATAACTCCAGGACTGAGGAAAACAAATTCTAGAAAAGCCGATTCCATGACCAAAATATTCCTTCTTTTTTTTTCCCCCTTGTGAGAAGAGAAGGTTCAAAGGTAATCTGATATTTGTTCTAGATCATCAAAAGGCTTCGTTTTGGGCAACATTTGGGGTTTCTCATTTTTCACCACCATCATCATTTCCTGTCATACTGTCATCGACGCTCCCTTGTTATTATTGCCGAGATCGACCTGGATGATAAGACCATCCACAACATCCATTGTTATTACCATCGCATCCTCGTTTGTCATGATCGCTATCAACGTTCCCGAAGACGTGGTTGTATTTGCTGTTGTGTTGTGAGGGAGAATAAGGGGAGAGTTGTGGAGTCAAGACGATTGTGTGAATTGATATGATCGAGGAATCAGGAGGTCAGGTCATGAACTGTGGAAGAATCACAGTTGGTGCGAAGGTCAAGCGTGTGATTATGGAGTGGAGGTGATGGGGAGTCGAACGAGGAGGTCATAAGGTCAAGTGAGAGTTGCTAGACTGTGGCAAGGGGGAAAAATGTCACGTCAGGGAACACATACCGAGTCAAAAACAGAAGGAAAAGTTGGGAGAAAAATATGGATTGAAGGGAATAGGTAGATTTTTTAAGGGAAACGGAAGATTAAACCCATTGAGTTACATAACACAAATGATGAAAAAGACTTGTGATAATTCCTGAAGACCAAAAGCCAAGTAAGCAGTGCTTAAAAGGAGTAAGACAACAAGAGCATTCACATAATAGGATCCATACGTGGTGGCATTTGAATTCAAGTTTGAATGATCATATCCTCTCTCTATACATACTATTAGTGTGTTCCTAATCTGAATATAGTGTGATCCCCTCAAGAATAAAGACTATATTGTAGATACATAGACTGTACCATAGGCAGATAGACTGTATGAAAGATACGATCAACAGAATACAGCAGTGGTTTACCAAGATACCATCCAGACTGAGAAAAGTGTCATGAAATCCTGCCAGATGACCATGATTTACTTCGCACATGAAACAGACCTCATGAGAGGTATATGGAACCATCAATCTTGTCCTAAGCAACTGACCAAGAAGTCTGTCAGTCTGACTTACCCATCTTGGGGAAGCGAAGGTAAGTGCTTTACTTACAGTGAAGCTGCCAAGTGCTTTGTCATGACCAGGATTGTCAACCAATAGAATGATTTACTAATAACAGTAGTTGAAAGCAACATAATAGATATGATCAAAAATGGACTGAGACAGACACCTCGCTTTAAGTCCACGACTGAGTTTATTTGTGCGTCTCAAAATAGAAGAGAAAAGATGAAATAATACAAGCGTATTTCCTTACGTCGTTTGTTGACTTTTCTACACTCCAATAAACTCTGTTTACAGTCTCTTTTGTCTTCCTCGGTAGGACTTAATGGTTTCTCCTTGTTTGCTTTACCATGTATAAGCTGGAGGTTGTAGTAAGGTCAGGGTGGAAATGTAATGTCATACGACTGATTGTAAGGGTCAAAGACGGAGGAGATAACTGCAGGAATATAATTCAGATGATGAAGGTCAGTAGTTCTAAAACTACAGGGTCAGTGGCAGTGTATAAGAGTCTATACTGTAAAGGTGTACGTAGTGGTCAAGAGTCATGGAGAGGGGAGTTCGTAAGGGGTTGTGTGTTAGACGGGGCGAGAGGGGAAGTCAAGGGGTCAGAGTGTAAGAAGAGGGTCAAGTGAGGATCGTAAGATCAAGAGCATAAGGGAGGTGAAGTGAGGGATTAGGAGTTTACTTGGAGAGGAAGGTTACAAGAAGAGCTGTGAAGGGAACAACTACCCTGTACCTGCTATCATAATACAAGCAGTGTTTTAAACTGTGTCTTTATACACCCATGAAGTGATTCTGCCACATCTAACGAGTGTACAACACACCCAGTCCCTCACTCACAAGTTTTGCCATAAGATAACCCTCGAGGTAGAACAAAATATACCTAAACTTTATTTTCCCAAGGTATTCTCAAACTCAAACTTTTCCTCTTGCTATATGTGAAGTTTCCCCTGACGCTAACGACCAGTTTTATCTTATCTAATTCCTTCGGGATTTCCATATCTACTGCCGCACTCGCTCTACCAGAGTTACGTCCTATGAAATGAACCATAATGATCCACTTCTACAATGACCACATTCATACAGTCTCTCTCATGTCCCTGGTCTTGTCAGTTACTACTGCAGTACTGGAAGACGATGATGATGTTCTTCCTCATGTTGGTGACACATGATACATACGTCTGTGATCGTCGGTGGAGCCTGCTAGGGCCCTTCCAACCATCCTGGCCTTCCTCCCACCCAAGGCCTCCCATACACTCCCATCGTCTCAACTTTACGACGGGTATATTTTCCCCGATATGACTTTATCATCCGTATATTTCATATGATGTTGACAATTATCATTTCATATCGTTTTAAATCTTGAATCTATACCTCAATTCTTGTCATATAATTCAACAGAGCTCAAGAGGTTTTTCCGGATCCGTAAAAGATGCAGGGATGACACTGAAGGAAGCTGTGATTAACTCGCTTATTTCGTAAATATATATATAACGTCGCAGCGAAGGCGATTGCGGCATAGAAAAGCGTCAAAGAATTGGCTTCGGATAAAACCTCCGAATCTCAGGGACTAAGACGGTCATGGGGTGGGTGAGATGGTCCGGAAACGCTCCATGATGTGTGTGGGAGGAAATGAAGGAGATGTAACAAGACGATGGAGGGATGATGATGGATGCTCCTGCCACCACGGCCATCAATGAGGACATTATGTGTGAAGAGACGAAGCACAGATAAGGTGCATGGGGGAGATGGTCCACGAGGAAGATCCATGGTGATCACAAGTGTTGTCATGTCTGAGGAACAGAGACAGTATATCTGTGGTTATGAGGACGATTGTGGTGACCATAAGTGTTGTTATTTCTGATGAACAGAGACAGTATATCTGTGGTTATGAGGAGGATTGTGGTGACCACAAGTGTTGTTATTTCTGATGAACAGGGACAGTATATCTGTGGTTATGAGGAGGATTGTGGTGACCACAAGTGTTGTTATGTCTGATGAACAGAGACAGTATATCCGTGGCTATGAGGACGATTGTGGTGACCACAGGTGTTGTTATGTCTGACGAACAGAGACAGTATATCTGTGGTTATGAGGACGATTGTGGTGACCACAAGTGTTGTTATGTCTGATGAACAGAGACAGTATATCTGTTGTTATGAGGAGGATTGTGGTGCCCATATGTGTTCATTTAGGAGATGTAAGAGAAAGGAAAAACGGGGGGAGATTTTGATTTTCACCTTTACATGAAATGACAAATTACCTGGAAGATATCAATATGTGTTTGTGTTACGTCAACAGCAAGAAAATACGGTTAGGGGAAGAACAAATCTCGTTTTTTGATTCGCTTTCTTTGAATCTATAGAAGAGACGAGGTGCTTCAAAATCAGCTAAGTGGTTTTTCTTTACTAGTTATATAACTGAGAATCGTCTGGGTATTGGTGATAGGAGTTCGATTCCACTGGGGACCAATAAAAGATTCCAACTCCATCTGCTGGAAACTGAATCCAAAGTTAAATCATTAGTAGCCTTATACCATTACTTTATCTCTATACAATGCTAATATCTTTGTGTTGTTCTTCGTATTTCATAATTTGAATCAGTTTAAAGATCTTGTGTTACTTAGATTACCTGAATTACTCAAATATGTCGTCATGAAGGATGCAAACCCAAGCTGACGATTAATCAGGTCGTAACCTCCCATCTGCATATGTAAATTCGTCAAGATATGAGACGGTGAATCGAGCTTCTTTCTCAAATATAATGGAAGAAAAATGAATTGAGGAGCTTGACTACCCCATGACAGGGCCGTAAGAACCTTAAATGAATTGCAAATAGGAGCAGCGTCGTGATGTGTGAGATTGGCAGTCAGGACTGATCTGGCTCGCGGACGAATTTGAATTTGGGTATACCAGAGTGAGGCGAGGTGGGGGAGGAGGAGGGGGGAATATGAGGGGTGCTGGTGATGATAACGTTGGTGAATGGCTAATAGTGAGATGTGGTAGAGTGACAACACCGACGGGGCGTTGTTAAACTTCAGATTTCCTGAGAAAGAAGAAGCCAAAAAGTGATATTAGAAGACGAGAAGAAGAACGTGTACAGCATAGTATAAATTATGATGGTTGGTAAAGGATAGAAATGGGAGAAAGATACGAAATGTGGGAGAGGCCTTAGACAGGAGGATGGATGAGAGAGAGGTTGTTGACGTGATGAAGGACGTGTAGAACATTCAGCAGATGAGAGGTGGGTCGGGAGGAGCTAGCATGTGCCTGGAGAGACGAGGGGAAGAGCTGCACTGATAAAGATATGGCAGGTTGGGTCAGTGTACTTCTGCGTGTCCAGAGCGTGTCAGAGGAGGAGGAGGAGGCCAGAGATGTGAGTGTTGCTGGGGCACAGTGGAGACGCGTCATGTCCGAGGAGGGAAGACTGGCTGGAGATCCTCAGTACCTGACGACTCGTTTTAGTGATCTAAAAGATGGTAATGATTCACCTGAACGTTTCTCAGTGTTCTCCTATGATGTCATATAGTCATCTAGTTGACCTATCAAACCTTCGTATTGCCATCATTCTGGAGACTCAACTTTGAGAAACTGTCACTCAAGTGGAGCTGAAAACAATTGGTTAACTCTCATCACAATGGACCAAAAGTAATATGTATGAATGAATTGAAGGATCTATATACACTAGTTCAGCTCGATGTATATGGGAACAAAGTTGCCTATCGTAGTATACACATTACTTACACATAAACTTCCTCACACATAAACATGGAAGTAATTCCTTGTACGACTTCTGCAGCAGATGAGCCGGAGATGCGTCGACTCCTCCAGGGAAAGTTAGGCCAAGAGGAAGTTTGGATCATTTCTTTCGTAACTCGTGAGAAACATTTTGGGATCAAGTGTGGGACGAGGCGTGACCCCAGGGGGTCATGTGCTGGACCTGCCGTCTGACTCTGGGGGCGACATGAGCACCCGTCTGACTCTGGGGGCGACACGAGCACCCGTCTGACTCTGGAGGCGACACGAGCACCCGTCTGACTCTGGCCTCCACATACACAGGTCCGGCAGGCTGGATGCCTGGAACACCTCTTGCTTCATGTCTCTCTCTCTCTCTCTCTCTCTCTCTCCTCTCTCTCTCTCTCTCTCTCTCTCCTCTCTCTCTCTCTCTCTCTCTCTCTCTCTCTCCAGGTTCATTTCCATTTAAATTCAATATTACCATATGTTCTCAGATTTACGGGCGAGGAACTGGGGCAATACTGTCCGGTTACGCGGACGTCAGTGGCGGGAAACGTTTCCTCTGGACGTAAATATTGTACATTTCTCCCATGTGGCAGTCACTCCCAAGAGCCTGGCTGTTTGGGATCACAAAATGAAGACTTTCCTTCAAAATAAGGATCGTCATTTTTCTTTTCCTGTCGTTCCCAAGACCCAGATGTAAGTACACCGTCACACAGAGATGATTGTCAGTTCATAAGTGAGCAACTTCTCGCCATATAGACCATCTTCCCGCCCTCCAGTACGCTGCAGGTCAAGTCCTACTTCAGGTGACTGTTGTCGACGGCCCACATAAGGATCTGGCATGACATAGACCAGATGTAAAGTGACGAATACATAAAGATGATAGAGAGAGATGATGTGTTTAGATATTTATTTGAATATCTTGGATCTTTGTTGACAATATCTTAGGTTCATCTCAACAAACATATGTTAAATGTTGTAGACTTATGTGTTATGTAACATATTCACGAACCATTACGTTATCATCAGTTCGGATGCATTGTCTCGTTGTGAATACTGGGAACTAATCAAACATTCCCAACAAAATTCTCTTGTCCTCAAAAATCTCATTTAGAAAAGGCATAACAAGGCCCGCACCTGAGGGAGCGCTACACCAATACAGCAGGAAACGAAATCGAGGGGAAAACGAAGCAACTCCTTAATGACGGGAGTTCGTGAGCCGCACCACCTGAGATGGTCAGGTCATGTGGCAAGAATGGCAGACGTACGGAATACCCGAGACCCATAATCCTGACGGAGGACACGAGGAAGTAACGGGACTCCAAGGATGGTCCTTAGGAGAGATGGAGGGACACCAGTGAGGTCGGTGTCAGGCAGCTGGGAGTGGAAGATCCTGATAGAGAGAGAGAGAGAGAGAGAGAGAGAGAGAGAGAGAGAGAGAGAGAGAGAGAGAGAGAGAGAGAGCTGGTGAGGCTTGTGGCGGAGGAGGAGGAGGAGCGATGAGGCACAAGGAGACGCGACCCACTGGATCATGGGGAGTAAATAAGCTACCGAGATCTGCGCCTCGTTAGGGCTCTGGGGAAGCGACGTCTTGGTGGGGGAACTGCTCTGCATCAGGTCCCCGAGGCCACCAGTGGAACACAGAAATATGTTCCATAATGGTGAAGAAATTTGCGTGACCTGCTGAGTCACACGAAACATTTATGTATGTGAATGTAAATTGAATCTAGAATTTTCATGTAAGATGTTTGTTATCAAATATGAAGCCTAATCAAGCAACACAAAATGATAAAATATGTAGAACATCAACTGAAGCTGCTGAATCTATTCTCTGAGTGGCAATATCATCTTTAACACATCTGGGATTTGCCACTTCTGTTGTAATGATTTTAATGATATTGGGAAATGGAAATAAAACATTGGATTCGACTAGAGTCTCCAGAATTTGAAAATGTTTCAGATGCCAACATTAAACAAACGTTAACAAAGTAGTTCAGAAATCAAACTCGGTGAATTCAGTTTGATATGTTAAACTTCTCTCTAAGATGTTTGGTACGAGCATACGTATTACTGACCAGGTAGTGGTAATAGTAGACGTATTACTGACCAGATAGAGTGGTACCAGCAGACGTATTACTGACCAGATAGAGTGGTACCAGCAGACGTATTACTGACCATATACAGTGGTACCAGCTGAACGTATTACTGACCAGATTGAGTGGTACCAGCAGACCTATTACTGACCAGATAGAGTGGTACCAGCTGAACGTATTACTGACCAGATACAGTGGTACCAGCTGAACGTAGTACTGACCATATACAGTGGTACCAGCTGAACGTATTACTGACCAGATACAGTGGTACCAGCAGACGTATTACTGACCAGATAGAGTGGTACCAGCAGACGTATTACTGACCAGATACAGTGGGGTACCAGCAGACGTATTACTGACCAGATACAGTGGTACCAGCAGACGTATTACTGACCAGATAGAGTGGTACCAGCAGACGTATTAC
>JAUUDZ010428878.1:0-13818 GCA_032361705.1 Panulirus versicolor
TATATGATTAGTAGACGATTTAGCGTTGAAATTATATCCATTAATATCTTCTGGCAACAATAAAGAAAGAATTAATTTTTTGATGCAAACATTTGCCTCTGTTCGCCCAAAGATCTTCCTCCCCCGTCTGCCCCGGCTGCCCTTCAGGCTCCCTTCTGGCGCCTCCCACTTTCCACCAGGGACAGCGATTGGCTTTGTTGACCACTTGGGGTTCGATCTGATCGCGCCGTGTTCATAGTTAGAGTTAGATGGATATTCTCTGCCATATGTATTTTCAAGTTATCTTTATTAGTATGGTTAATTAATATTCTCTACCATGAATATTTCATGTTATTTTTATTAGTTATGATCATTTTTTTTTTTCATTTTCGTTGTGACGTTGATGGTAATGTGTGCCGTTCATCATTATAATGAGGTGTGCGTAATGGGCCAAGTTTGCTTAACGAGGGTCATCTTGAACCCATGAGTGCGACGGTACGATAATGGGGGTGATGAGGTGACCTTTGACGCTTCAGGAAGAGGCCTAAGACTTGGCCATAATACTCCAAGGTCGTACCGTCGTTCTCCAAGGTAGTACTGTCGTTCTCCAGGGTCGTACCGTCGGTCTTCAGGATCGTACCGTCGTTCTCCAGGGTCGTACCGTCGTTCTCCAAGTTCGTACTGTCGGTCTCCAGGGTCGTACCGTCGGTTTCAAGGGTCGTAGCGT
This sequence comes from Panulirus versicolor, assembly GCA_032361705.1. Classification (NCBI taxonomy): domain Eukaryota; kingdom Metazoa; phylum Arthropoda; class Malacostraca; order Decapoda; family Palinuridae; genus Panulirus; species Panulirus versicolor. The sequence continues at coordinate 707 of JAUUDZ010428878.1, forward strand.
CGTTCTCCAGGGTCGCACCGTCGGTCTCCAGGGTCGTAACGTCGTTCTCCAGGGTCGTACTGTCGGTCTCCAGGGTCGTACCGTCGGTCTTCAGGGTCCTACCGTCGGTCTCAAGGGTCGTACCGTCGTTCTCCAGGGTCGCACCGTTATTCTCTAGGGTCGTACCGCCGTGCCCGAGGATCGTACTGTCGTGCTCAGCGTTTAATGAGTGATTTTAACGATACTGGTTAATCAAATGTAACGAAGTTTACCTGTGATGAACAGATTTACCTGTATCATGTTCACCAAACGAGGCTCAGGAGAACCCACTCACTCACTTCACCACACAAGGTTCATCTTTACTCCCCAGGTTCACTGAACCAACAAGGTTCACCGTGACTGACACAGTCTCGTTCATCTAGGTTCACCAGTTTGGCGTATCTGTGACTTAAGAAATAATTACGTCCACTTGGGAAATATGGTTCGTTTCGGGTGAGCAGGTAATCCGACCAGTCAATTTGACCCATCACTGTTCACCTGACTGACGAGTTTCACCTCTTCAAAATAGGTTACCCTAATTGATGTAGTTCATCTAACAGACGAGGTTCAGTTGTCCAGTTAGATTCACCTAACTGACGAGGTTCTCCTATGTTTAAATGGTTACCGTAGGGAGTAAAGTTCACCTAGCATACGAGGTTCATCTTGCCAGTTAGGTTCATCTAACTAATTAGGCTCACCTGACTCTTATAGGTTACCGTAGGGAATAAAGTTCACCTAACAAACTGGTTTCAAGTTGCCAGTTAGGCTCACCTTACCGTTGAGATTTACCTATCCTTTATACGTCATCCCAATGAGATGCACCCAGTTAAATTCACCTGACAAATGAAATTCACCTGATTAATTAGATTCACCACTCTAACAGAACTAATAAAGGTTCAGTGAAGCAGGAGGTTCACTCGTTGGTATTGGTTACCCTAGCTACCGAGGCTCAATGCAAGAGATGGGTTTCACCCCTTCTGAGTAGGTTCAATTAACTCGCGAGGTTCACTTGACGGACAAGGTTCAAAATCTATTTTTTGCTCTCTAAGGTTCCATAGGCGACATATCCTCACCTGACCAAGGTGACCTCATTAGGTGACGTTGGTTCCTCCGACCCTCCAGTAGGTTCCGTGTAGCACTGTGGTCCCTGAGGGTGGCTACATCCCCTCTCTCTCAGGCAATGTTAATGACGTAATTAGGGCGTAATTGAGTTGCCACTGAGTTAGCAGTTTTCATGGAATTACAGGAGATCGAATATCATCAAAAATTACAGGAGATCGAACATCAGCTAATTTTGTACTTCATGGGACGAGGTTTCCTCTGTACCCCTTGCATTAAGTGGTGTAATGATCTTGTTGAATATCAGTAATGAGTAACTAACTTTGCTTCAGATAATTTGCAAGAGCAAATTTCAGAGTGTGATATACGTATGATCTGCAGTTTCTACTTTATCAAGTTTATTTGTGTACTCTATATTTCAGTGTGTTTGAACCCTTGATCATGAGATTGTACTTCAGTAACAGCACAAGTTCGGTTTTATGTATTGTTACCATGTGACACCTTAGAACTTATTTTCCAGGGGCTCTACAGCCTAGTTAGGTTACAGGGAAGAGATGGATTCCTTTAAGGGGAAGAGTTCTTGGACGAAATGGTTACACCTATGGTTCAACCTCGCCGAAGGTAACTTTTCGCCCGCGACGAAACCAGGAGCGCCTGGAGATCGGTCTGGTAACTCCCGTGAAATCGGTTGTTATGTCCGAGTGTAGATGATATGATCCCATGGGAACCTTGCATATGCGAGGTCTCGCGTCCATCCCTGTTTCATTCCCAAGTTCTTAACGTATGGCACTTCAGCGTGTGCGCACATCCAACACTGTCAGTATTGCAGGAGTCACTAGAGGTTTCATCTCTCATTGTGACCTGCTGGTGAATGTGGACTGGGTTGAGGTATGTCTAAAAGGATGTCAGTCTTTCCAGAAGCTTAAGACTGTTGATCGAAATGGAACATCCCAACCACACTAAATGCATACACAATTCTGCTTTGTAAGATATCCAGGTAGACAGAAGGTAAGAAGTCACTTGACTGAACACAGCTTACGCAAAAGCTCTCACTGACCTCAAAACCTAAAAGTGTTGGGTAGCGAGTGGATTATAAATAACCCGAGTATGTGGGTGGACTTTATGTGACCCGAGAACATGTTAGCGTCCCATGGACGTCATACGTTTGCGTGGGTCTGAAATGTAGAGTTAAGACGATGTGGTGGTGAAAGATCCGCCAGTTCTCTGCCTCAGGAGGGCACTTGAAATACTAACGACCTGTCCTCAGTTAGTACTGTACAGAGATTGGTCATCATTGTCCCTTTTCTAGAGTCCTTGTTGATGACGGTGTTTACAAGAACAACTTCAAGTTGATGTCTCCATGTTTATTGTGTTGTATGTTGGTTCAGAAAGAATCCTGTCTCAGTAATCATCTATTTTTTTTCCTGAATAGAAATAAAATCGTGCAAGACCAGAACCAACACACGGTGTCCCTGGCTGAAATCTGAGTAAGCAAATTCTGTTCAAACTGAAGACATGTACTGGATAAAACTCACAAAATACTTTGCATCTTCCAGAGTGTCCAACATGTTTTTGAGACTCCATTTTCCAGTGTGCAGCCTCTGGTCTGTGTAGAGTTCTTGTTTTATGAGCATTTCGAAGACTGTCTTCCCATAATGAAGACAAGTGCAAAACTTTATGACATGTCCAGCACGTTTCCAGCACCCTGGCCCCCGTTGTGCTGCTAGGTGTGGTGGCTTACCACCTTTCTAATGATAAACTTTATTACTGCGTACCACAGTGCCTCTCATACGATCGCTTGTACTTGAATTTTTACTTAGATACCATATTTACCCCAGAATTTGCTATGTCGTGCAGTCCTCCACATTCTAGATCTGCTGCTTCCAGCTGTATGTAGACAGGTGACCAGTACATGGCCTCGATCATATGTTTGATATCAAAATCGATATTAAGAGAATGTATTTTTAGTTCATAACATTTTGATATAGCATCATTTTCTGTGTATTTAGCTGTGGATACAAATGATTCATGTGCATTCATCACATCAGGTTTACCAACACTCTTTCCTAACATTGTATTTTTCCATTACTCACCTCACATGACAGTGATAGTTATGGTTACTTATTGTGATGGTTGTTCCTGCAGGAGCTGGAGTCGGTGTACCTGGACGTGAGCAGCATGGTAGCGGACTGCATCCTCCAGGGAGCAGACATCGTCGCCGCTAAGGTCAGTACTGCCGCCTGCTGGCCTCACCACCCGCCCTACTGTTGGTGGTGGTTTGTGCCAACGTAGTTACCTAGTTGCATGTATGGGGAGGTGGAGCCCCACCTCTTGCATTTCTATCGTAAAGGTTTTTGAATTTTCTAATGCCACTCGTGTCTGCTTTACCCCTCCCTCGCCAATTCCAGTGTTGCTGGAGTGATGCTTTCTTGCATCCCTCCGTGCGCCTCTCTTGCATACCTTCCAGTTATGATTTCCTGTTCTGGATCTCCTCTGGACTTCAAGGAACTGCCTTCGGTTGACGTCGTCTTGGTTTCCTCAAACTTTGTTTCATTATCATGTTTTTCCGTATACTTATCTCATCCATAGTGAGCATAGTCGGGTTTTCCTTCCTCTTTTCGTAACTCATTCCTTTCAATTCTTGTACCGCTGATGGTGCGTTCCTTTCCAGCAATTGTGTGACTCCTCAGATGAGGAGACCAGATTCTCACGGCATCTTCCAGCTTGGTTAAATGAAAAAAGAGTAGTTGCCACAGCACTTATCACTATGGGACTCCAATTTACACCCTTATCAGCTATAAGAAAAAAAATACAGAAGGCTCCCTAGACACTCTGTTCTACTAGTCAGAAAAGTCTGTTTTCGTAGCTTACATCTTCTGATACCAGCTTTGTTTAGTCTAGAAACCTACTCAATACAAGGATATGTTAGATTTAGTTTAAAGTACTTGTAACTGACCTTGTTATTAATGTAGAAGAGGGAGGAATGTTTGGTACAAGTGCTTGCCGACAAATTACCTCTGAGGTCACTTTCGACACTGTGGGTGATGTTGGTCAACACGAAAGTCGCTGGAAAATACCCGGTTTAAAACTGCAAATTTCAACCTTCACATTGGCCTTGACAGACAGACTTGGGATGATATAGTCAATGAAAACGACATGAGTATAGCTTGGAAAAGCTTCAGTAAACCCTTCAGAGCAGTAAAGGAAACAGGTGTGCCCATGCGTAGGAGACGGTCTATTTCGGAAACGAAACCAAGGTGGAGGAACGGTAAAATGAAAATAAAGTGTCTGTCTGTTCACTAAGAAAAGAGCTCATAAGAAACTCACAGAGACCATTGACCAACATGTTGGGAGTAAGTTATGTGAATTTGCTTAGAGAAGCGAAGGGAAGTATACGGCAAAATAAATGTCAACACGGAGCGTGTATTGCCGATAATAGGGAAAAGACTTGAGAAGTTTTACAATAGTGTTGAAAGCAGGATTCTTTACCCAGTCAGCTCGTCCGGTAGTTACGGACAACTGACGGTTCAAGGCGACGAAGCCATAGCAAAAATCTTTTAAGCGACTTGTTTGCATCTTTATTCACGATCGAAGGCACAATTCATATCTCGGAATTCAATATCATTAAGGAAAGGGAACGATCTTCAACACGTTGACGAAAGCAGAACATACTTTCAGCAATAATCGGAATGAAAATAGATAAAAGGGCAGGACCTGATAAGTTGTATCCGAGGACAATGGAATAGGCGAAAAATGAGTAAGTTAAGCCCCTGACTGCCCTTTTCAATATCACTTGTTTCTGGAAACGTCCCAGATGAATGGAAGGTTGCCAATGTTACACCTAAATTCAAAAAATGAAATTATCGTACAGTTAGCTTAACGTCTGTGGTTGAAATACTCATGGGAACCATCATTCAAGAATAAAATTTTAAACCATTTAAAAGACCACCACTTGATATACGAGTTCCAGCATGATTTTCGTTGAAATCGTTCATGTCCGACAAATATGCTCGATTTCTTTCATGAGATAATGAACATGTTTGATGAAAATAACGTTGATGTCATCTACATAGATTTAAAAAATGCATTAAGTCACGAGCAAAAACTAATTCACATGACACTGATGGGGTTATGATTAGGTGGACAGAAAATTGGTTGTTTGGCCGTAATCAAAGATAAATGGTCAATCCTCAGAATTTGTTTGAAGTAATAAGTTGTGTGCCACAAGGGTTAGTCTTGGGACCACTTCTCTTTCTCGTATATATTAATGATGCCAGTTCCCTGGTAATACAGAGCTGGGAAATAAACCCACAAATGAACTTGAATGTCTACAGGTTCGCGTCTGACAAAGACAAGCTGATGGAGCAGGCCCATAAGTGACAAATGAATCATAAGTGTAGGTTTGACCTATCGGTATTGTAAACCATAAGGCATGCTACAGTATGAAGTCTATTGAACCACAGAAGGTAAATGAGGTAAAAGATTTGGGCGTGATAATCTCTAGTATCCTAAAACCAAGAAAGCAATGCACAGAAGCAGTGAAAAAAAAGATTTATAAAACTCTTAGTCATAGGAAAGGTCTTCGAATATAAAGCTAGGGAAATCATACGTACTCTTTCGAATATATTAGTTCGTTCCCTTCACGAATACTGTGTTTAGTTTTGGTCACCCTACGTAGAATTAGACTTAGACAAAACGGAGAGAGAACAGCGTCAGGATACAAAAATGATTCCTGAGATGATTCCTAGTCTGGAAAGTAAATCCTATGAGAATCGATCAAATGACTTGAATCTATTTAACGTAAAGAAGAGAAGGTTAATAAATGATCTAATACAAGTATACAGAATTATCAGCGGCTTGATAATGTTGATCTAACAAGTTACTTAAGACTTGATTCTTCTGATTTCACTCGTCCTAATGGATGCAAACTCGTGGGCAAACGATTTACCTCGAATGAGGCGAAGTACTTTTTCTTCAACAAGATTGTTAACAAATGGAATGATTTACCAGTTAGAGTGGTCGAAAGCAGTACTAGAGATACGTTTGATAATAGACTTGGTACATATTTCACTTCAAGTCCACAACTTACACTATTCGCGCCTCTAGAGTCACATTGACGTTGTGCATGTTACTCTTTTTGAATGATCTGTATACCATCTAACTTTCACCACACTAATCTGAGAGTTTCTGGTATCTTCCACCATCACAAACAGCCTCGAAAGTACGCATGTAGTTTGTTACTATTTGAATTCCTTTGTATTCCCTTTGCCTCATCCCTCTTCTGTTGGGAACAGTATCAGAGCCTTCTTGCACCCTTTGTATATCTCCTCCATTGTCTTGGAACATTGGTTTTATTGAGGGAAATTCCAGACACGGTCAGTGGTTTGTCAAAGGACCCCTTTGTATTCTGCTGGGTACACTTTGTGAACTTCCATCAGGACCATGAGCTTCGTGTGCGGGTCTTGCCTCCTCATGAGACGCCTCCTGAATTCCATTGGGTTCACTTCAATATTTCTAAGGGTACCTCTTCCCTCCCAGGCTGGTAGCCTTGGGACTTATGAGTCTTCGAGAATAAACTTAATTTGAAATCGTGTCAAGTCCCTCAATTATGTCCTTTTTTTTGTAAATAGCTATTCTATCTGAGGTTTTTAATGTAATTATTTGGTTCTTCAGAGATTATTTGTCCCAACGGAAAAGATGAAATTGTCTAGATGATATATTGACTTCTTTGATACCTAATTACTTTCTTTTTGTCCTGATGTATTAAGTTCTGGCTCCTCTTGCATGCGTTCTGGCTTCTGTGTCTCCTTCTATGTGTGTGTGTGTGTGTGTCTGTGTGTGTTCCTTTTGCCTTTCCACACCTCTCAAACTATTAGTCTCAAGTCATGATTCTCTCTAACCTACTGTTGGTACACATCTGTCGACGCTCATCTGTATTCCTAGGCTGAGGCGTTCAGCCTCCCATCCGTCTCGAAAGCAGGTATTCCAGTTAATATGGCTTCGTGCCATATACTTTATCCTCTCTTGAATCATCTCTGTGTTTACGCGTCTCTTCTCCCACTGTGATTCGTCTATAGTGCTTGGTGATCACAAGTAGAGGTCCATAGAATATCAACACTATATGAAGCCTGGTTCTCTTCCATTACGTCTGTGTGTTTGTGTCATTTTGTTTGTGTGTGTGTGTGTGTGTGTGTGTGTGTGTGTGTGTGTGTGTCCTTTATCGATCACACATACATTTCGGATAGTCCTAAAACCTGTAGTTAAGAGAAGGGGACATAAGTGTGAGGAGATTAATACTCGGAGCATATGTGCACCGTAGTTATGCCAGTAATGTAGTATGTATGTCAGCGAGGGTGACACCAGGGATCGTATTTGTAATGACCTTACCACAAGGAGCATATTTATAGAGAACGTAAGACTGGAGGGTACACGTAGCAGTCCACCCGGGTTTCTTGTCCTTTCCTGCATATATACGCATTCTTGCATTCGTTTGATGCAGTTAGCGTCAGGGAGGGGATTTTATCATCCGATTCGCCAACGTCCGAAACATCATTTTCCCAGACAAACAACTTGGGCCCGTTAGTGAATTCGTGAGATGTTCAGCAAACATCGCGGTGCTGGTGGTTTGACCTGCTAACCTCCCAGGTTTCTTTAATGAAAAATATATATTTTTTTTCGCGACGTGTCATTACTTCCCAAACGCTTATATTTTCTTTCGTGTGTAACATTTCCAGGTCCCTCCCCTCCCATATTCCAGTAACGTTAGTCTATTTTGATTAGCGTGTCTTCACAAATTCTCAGAATCCTTGAATCAAGAAGTACTTGGGGATCACTGAGTCGTTGATGAAGGAAGAAAATGGGAAAGTCATTGACCTGAGTATGATGCCTTTAGCAAAATCAAGCAGAAGAAACCAAGTCTCTTAGTCCAGGTGTTTGACACCAGTGCCTTGCCACTGCCACTGTCTGGAATGGTTTGGAGTCCTCGGTCACACTGATAATCCCTGTCAGGAAGGAAGGAAATGCCAAGATTTGTGTCCCATAATGGTGACTAATGAAAAAAAAATGGGAATGATTCCTCCACCAGAAGTAAGTTGAAAATGTTGCTTTGGATGGGAATATGTTTTACTCAGCGGGTGTGACCTGTGTGTGTGTGTGTGTGTGTGTGTGGTCAGTCTCCCTCCCGTGCTGTGCTCTCAGGTGAGGGCGAGACGCCAGATCACTTCGATTACGACTGTCAAGAACGTCAAAGGCTGGGACGTCCTCATATCCGGCTGAGCAGAACCCTGCCTGAATGGTGCTGATAGGAAACGAATGCTTAGAAGCCGGAGGTTAAGAAAGGCGAATCTTGCCAAGTTCCGGACAGTGAAAATACTTATGCTGACTGGAGGTTCCCCACAGGCAAACTCAATGATACATTTGAGAAGGCACGTAGGCATACACTCGGTACTGGGCTTAAGCTGGAATATGTGTGTACATACATATGCATACATAGAAGTAAAAGACATGGTACGTATACGCAAGGTTTAGAGACGAGGCAACACGAGGTAAAAACTCTTTCCTTGTAACACACAAACAGTAATCACAAATTATACCCGCACTGGCTCTACCGCCTAAGGTACCAGAGTTGGCTCAGTGCTAGGCTCGGAGTAGGCAGTCGGTTAAACAGAAACTATAGATGGGAACTTGAAGAGGAAATGATGTATAGGAACTGCAAGAGGAGAGATTGAATAGGAAGTCCCGAATTTTCCGGGGAGAATGAGGAAAAAAGAAGTATGATTAAAGAACTGGTCATCAGATGGCGAAAAATATGTGTAGAGAAAGAAGCTGTATTTCAGTTAAAATTACGAGTCAAAAGATGGTTACAGTAAGAAGGGAAGCAAGTTTCCAGGCAGTCATAATACAGGTTCTTTCCGCACAGAGTATGTCTTGCTATTGATAATGAAACATCTAGATATCTATCAGGCAATAGATGATCTCAAGAAGACTGGAGAACATGAACCTGATAATGGTAGACGGTGCAAGCCTAAATGACGTCCACAGACAAAGCCAACACCTGCAGACAGAGGTTGGTTTAAGTAGTACATGGAAGGGAACAGAAAAGGTCATTAAATCACAATTTCGAAATTGAATGAAGAACTGAATTCTGACGCCTACAGGTACACTAGTAAGTAGATGCTAATCCCTTTCGAAACGGAATATAATGCTAATGTGTTGAAGCTTAGCGTGAATTGAGGTGTGACAATCATCGTTAGCGTCCATTAATACAAAATGATATCTTATTAGGACCTGACTACCCATCGCATTGGGAGAACTTCATCAAGTTTACTTTATTGTAGTAAGTGGCAACATTGTATTATTGTAGTAAGCGGCAACATTGTATTATTGTAGTAAGCTGCCGGCAACATTGTATTCGCAGGCTCCCTGACCGTTACGCTGGAGGCATTGTTGTTGTTGCTTTAAGTTGGAACGTTTGGTCACCACACAGATAAGTGTGATTTCACTTTTTAAAGTTGATGGTTCCATTTACGGGCGAAGTTTTCGTTGAGATCAAGTCTTACAGTTAAACAGAAAATGGCTAAAGAAGTCAGGTCAAAACAGAGGATTATATGCATGGGTATAATCCTTAACTACCTGCTGTGATATATCGTTATAGTCTCAGAAGTTTCCAGTGAAAAAGAAAGTGGAATCTTAAGCCTTGGACCTTTATGAATTTATAATTCCTATACCTCTCACCAGATATTTCTATGTGATTTATGTAATTTATGGAAATTGCGACAACTTTGAGTATAACTTTTCAAATGCAGGGGGGATTGATGGGGGAACGAGATGAAAGCATATCCCCAGGGTATTATAGGGATCATGTATATAAGGTATTTATCTCAGGGGGGATATGTATAAGCATTGTGCAATCAACTTGTCACAGGGTACATACGTTCAGAGCACATGCTATTGTGAGGGAACGTCACGAACTTCAAACGTGGATCACTTGTTTTGGAAGCATAAGATATATAATGGGCAAGAGCAAGGAGCATGTATGTAGAGAATCCAAGACGTCGATAAAGCCATGATCCTCAAGTAGACTGTCATACGCAACAAACATTTCCTTTCACACGGAGACGTATTAGTATTGTAGCCTACATTACCTGCAGAGTATAGCCATAGAAGGCAACCTAACCCTGTAGCCAGCCCAGTCGCCTGACCATCACTTCAGCGATAGTGATTACAAACCCAGTGTGAATAACATGGCAAAATGGTTTGTTACGGAACTCCTAGTATCATATAATATGATTGAAAACATAGGAGAGTAATATCTAATTTTGCATTTGATTTTAATGATTCATGGCAGAATCTGTTGCTGCCAGTTGGATTAATGTAAATAGAAATGTCTAGAAATAGTTCACACTCAAAATATCAAGATGGTGACAAAGAGATTATGTAAAACAGACATGTTCAACAAAAAACAGTTGCCCCAAACAAATTTCACACATTTCGTAAACTTTACTACAACTATGGCTATCGAGGAAGTATGGAGAGCAAAGTTATTGTTTGTATCGGTTTGCGTTTTGTTTGCTATTTTTAGTGTATTTATTACTGATAATGCGTCAGCAGACTTCAATACTTCAGTTATATTAGGCAATGTTTTAAATGATACCTTTATATTCGCAATAGTTGCCCTGAAAATATTTTAGTTATGATTTAATCAGCTATTTAGTTTTTGAGTATCTTCATATATATATTAGTCCTGAAAAATTAAACCTTAATACCTATGTCGTACTTGTTAGATGGTTTCAGGCTCACATTTCCCATAGTCTACCAACCGACCAACTGCGTTTTCTCTGATGGCATCGGTTTTCTATAAGCAAGTTGGACAGGGCAACGGACTAACATTGTTTGGTGACGTTATAAATTCTAGTATGGAGTAATGATGCGTTTAGGATATCTACTATCTTTTATTTTATCTGCGGCATTTTTTTGAAATATGCTAACATTAGTTTTCTCTTCGTTGATTGATGCAAAATCATAGCGGAATTCCGTTGTTCATAGTTCTACATAGGAACATATGTAAGTCTTTTACACATGTTCTTGATAATGGAAGGGTGTTGTAGACTAAATAATTACTTAGACGGGAGACGTCAGCATGTATGTGGGTCGTGTGTTGTTCCCCTGACCCAGTGTAAAGATATAAAGGAGATGTACCCAGCAGGTCCGCTGGTTCACCTGAACACACTTCTACAACAATGGCTGCCTACCTCTCTCGCTCCACCGCAACACTCGGATTGATTATTTGTATTTACGTGCCATATTACTGCTGGGGTTGAATTTAGTGTGCAGGTCGACTGTTTTGTGTATTCTTATCACTACAGATACATTTATACTTTATATTTCTTTAGGATCAATGTAGTATAAAGTGAGAATTAGGTTAGATAAGGTAGGAAGATGAGAAGGCTATGTTAGTGATGAAAAATTATAAACCTGCGTTTGGTTGTGGTCCTGTTAGGATGGTATGGTCATGTAGAACGCATGGTAGATATGAAGGTGGTCAGCAGTGTCCAGTACAACGACGGTGCGAGCGGGAAAGGTAGACCACAGTAGGAATGGGTAGATGTAAGGAGATGATCGTATTAAGGGCTGGAGTTACTTCACATGATGTTAGAAAAATGATATAGACCTTTTTTACGACGGCGAGCCGTTGCTGTATGGAAGCAGTGTAGCATGGAGACGTTGGTCTCATGTGACGAATCAGGCTAAGGTGCAGAATGAAAGCCAAGTTAGGTTTTAAGTACCCAAGTATGCAAGGAGAAGGCGTTTCTGTGATAGTGTGAGTGAGGCATACACAGGAGTGTTCATGATTGAAGCAAGCATAGAGGCTGTAGTGGATAGAATACATTGGTGCAGTGGGATAAAGATGGGTCCAATCCAGTACTTCAATAAAATTACATCATACATTATGTAGTACACTTAACTGGTGTCTGTTTTCTCCACTTTATTTTCCCCAGTCCAACCCTCTTCTTTTCCCCTCCCAAACCAGGCAGTTAGGGCAGAATTATAAGCCCCAGCAGGTCTTCGTCCCGTCACAAGGAAGGGTGAGCTGTGTTAATGCCATGTTTCACCAGACACACACACTGGGCTTGGTTGAGGACGTGTGGGAGTGATGTGAGGGAGGCTGTGCGTGTCTCTCTTGCCCGAGGGAGCGGACGGTGAAAGTGATCGTGATGGAGAGACATTATCATCCATCCTGTGGTACACGTCACTTCTCTCACCTTCCCCCTCCCCATATTCCTAACCACCGCCGATCACCGAATCTCCCTGCCCTCCTATCCTCCCTGACCACCCCCGTTGACCAAACCTCCCTTCCTGCCCTCCTATCCTCCCTGACCACCCCCGTTGACCAAACCTCCCTTCCTGCCCTCCTATCCTCCCTGACCACCGCCGTTGATCAAACCTCCCATCCTACCCTCTTATCCTCCCTGACCAACGCCGTTGACCAAACCTCCCTTCCTGCCCTCCTTTGACAGCCAGAGATCCTCTATAAGAACCTGTCGACCCTAGCTAGCGATCCACCCTATTACAAAGATCTCTCACTCTGTAGCGGCCAGCCCCTGTAACCTGTTCTTGTTCTAGCGACCCTCTCCGTATAAGGGCATCCTCCCCTCTGAAGGAGACCTGGGCCAGTATAACGACTAGACTACTCATTAAGCGTCTTGTATATTCGCTCGTCAGCCAGTAAGATTCAGTTTCTAGATCTCTGTTTAAATGTCTCTATGATCCTGCGTCAGGCGAGGATGTGTGTTAGCGTGTCCTGTACTGTAACTACCTGTTATCTGCCACGGTCCTTTGTCATCCCCGGGAGCCGGTGTTGGTGGGCGAGGCTCCAGTCCTGGAGACCCGTCTGGAAAGGGAGTGGGAGGGTACCTTGCGACGACGCTGAGAGAGATAAGTTGGCATTTTTCTCTCAGTCTCCCCAGACGTCCCTCCTCCTCAGCTAGGCTTAGAAGGGTACTTGGCCGCTTGTGATCACGGGGGAGGGGGTGTGG
>JAUUDZ010428889.1:8609-25484 GCA_032361705.1 Panulirus versicolor
TGAAGACTGCCTCAAGTGAGCTTGTAAAACAAATGAGTTCCTGACAGGCTCATTTCTGTGCCTAGAGAGGGTATTCCATGAATATGATGAACTCTTGGCCCATGCTAAGGCTGCATTTAAACAATGCAAAACAAGCAAAAATTTTTCTACCCTTTCAAGAAATTATTTCAGATTGACTGTACAGCACGGCATGTAGTTATCAATGTACAATGGAAACAAATCCTCAAAATATTAACTGCTCCAGCAGATCACACAAGCTGTTCTATGGCCTCCATGCCCAACACACAGTTAGAATGTATTAATCCAGGCAAAATAGCATCAAGGAAAAATAATTGGCAAGATCAGCTTCTGCCTACCCTTCTTATGAATGAATATCTCTGACCCTCTGAAAACCTATTTTCTAAGCTAGTTTTTCTAATGACAGAGAATAAAGGCTAAAATGACAAAAGAAGCAGAATACAGCAAATGTTGTATCTATCTTTAGCCCTCTGCAATGTGCAATATCTTAATTTGTTTCCTGACACCCAGTATGCAAATTACATGAAAATTTTCTTCTTAAATATCAAGATCCAGCAATCATGATTAATTATGGGACAGAGAGTGACATCGAGTCTACAATTACTGCTTTCTAAGCATAAAAACATATGAGACTTCATACTGGATCCTGTTAGTCCTGTATGGGTCGTATCTCTCGTTCTCACAAGCACATCTTCCTTTCTCCCACCAACACTGTATATTCACACCACTTTCCTCTTCAGATAAATCAGACAGAGATTTTCTTTATCTGATAACTAATCTGACACTCTCCTTATTTTCAATGGCATTACAATGCTCTAATGCTCAGTCGGGGAAGGAGAGGAACTGATATGAGGGAATGACACTCGTGGAAACAGCAGATGCAGTGAGTCCTATGAAAACATGCAATTGTCCACAATGGTTACTTCTACTACTCCAATGATTAACCCTGTGCTTGAAATCATTTACAGGCAGGTAATAAATTCCACAATGCAAGTAAATTTTAACTTATGGCAAGAAAGTAATTGTGGATTTTTTGACACCAAAAGTCCCATAATCTGAAGGTCTTGTGTGAAGACTAAAGACATGAAATGGCTATGAAAGAAAACCATGAAATTGCCCCGAATCGCAAACCAGTATCTTGAAAAGTGTAGTCTGCAAAACAAGATAATCAGAAACCAAATATTATTACTTGCAAAAGAATTCAAGGAAAGGAAATTGGCAAAACAAGTATCTTAGACTTCTAAGAAAGAGCGCATTCTGAATTTGATGAGAAAAATGGGTAGACTGCATGTTCCTCGACTCAAAAAGCATCTGATAGTCTGACAGTGTAACACATATAAAGATGGTGAAACTGATGAATTTTAAGGTAAGCGTAATGAAACCTCTTGTTGGATGTAAAATTATCTAAATGGAAAGGAACACAAGATGCAACCATAGGAGCCTTCTCAAAATGTTGGGGCTATTGCTCTCAGAGATCTAAGAGAAAAAAACATTTAAATCATTTTCAGTGTGACTCGACTTCACTTGCTCAAGGTTACACTGTCAGTGGGAATTCACCTTTAGCAAGGTTGTATCACTGAGAATACAGTCTCATCAAAGAACTTTTCATTCTGAAGGAGTCTACATTTTCCTGCTACCGGAAGTAGCACAGCCTTGGACTGTAGGAGCCTTTAAAAAGGACCTAGCAAACACTCAGATTCTCTCTTAGAAACTGGTCTTTGTGTAATAATACATAAATAAATTTTATTTGTATCAATTCTGTTCATTCAATCATTCACTCTCCTCAAAGTTATAGAGCATATTTACACTGGAATACATTTTCTAACTACTTCAAACTATCAAAAACACATACCTGCATCAGTCCTCTTTGAGCAACAGAAGAGAGAGCACTTAGTGTTCCACTCTGTTGTAGCTTCACTAATTCCATAAGTCCCTCAGTCTTCACAAGATGTTGCCCTCTGAGAAAAGATTAAATACTTTATAAGAAATATTTGTATATCATATCTATCGATCTATCTATCAGCATTAATTCCATTCAAACTCAAATTTGGTATTTATCCAGTATATATAAGCAGACAGTGTTGCCTGACTGCCTGCACATGATTACGCCATACATGAAAAGTCTTCTTTGGCAAGGGTGAACCATCGTTTATGAACAGAAAGCAAAATAATTTCATTAAAGAATTTCTCACTGAAATGGAGTCCATCCCCATCCTGCTACAAATCATAATGCACTCTCAAAGATGTAGGAGCCCTACAAAGGGGCTCCTGGGGATTTATAATATAAAGATCAAAATATAAGCAAGCTCATTTTACATAAATTGGAAACTTGGACTCCTCTACCTTACAAACCAGCAAGTGGCCAGAGACATCCCATTCTGTGGAAGTAGGCTTATCAAAATAAAAAAAAATGTCCAAACAAGTGGACTAACTCACATAAACATGTTATTCAAACAAAACACTTATTCCCATGTCATTAATAAGACAAAGGACAAAAGAATCTAAGAAAGTTAACCCATTCCATACATCACTTTTTAATAGTTTATCCCTTTATGTGAGATTGATACATCCAACTAAAACTATTTCATGTAAGTCCAAAATAACATTTTTCTTACTTCACGATAATGTTATCTGCTGCATATTTCAAAAGTTTACTACAATGCGTAAAATATGTTAACAGACGGTGAGATGCTAAACAAAAACAATGTTGAAACACCTTGATAATGATACAGTTTGCATAATATCAGTGAAACCATCAAGCTACAAAGCAGATGTTTTCATGTAAAAGAAAAGCTCTGAGCAAAGAAAAGCTTTACTGCTCTGCAGCACAATGAGGTTGACAAGGCCAATCCATCTTCTCTAACTACTGTCATCCCTGCTGAGGATTGTGAGAGAAACAAAATAAATTTAAAGTATATGACTATTAAGCAGTCTACAGTGTCCTGGAGATGGTGGAAAGAACATATTAACAAACTAACTGGGAGTGAAAATACGTAAGATGTGAGAATCCATATGGTACAATAGCAGATTGGGTGAGTCTAGAATAGGTGTCAAAAGAGGAAGGCATGAAAGAGATGAATGTAGCAGTAATGTACACAAAAAAATGGAAAGGTAGCACCATACATAGGGTAACCATATGATGTTGAAGACTGGAAACAGTGAATCATTTTAAAAGTCTTGTAAAGTGCGTACTGCAATACATATAAGTGGCTACTTGAATGAAGACTGAACATAGTCAGCGAATGTAATGGTGTATATGGGTGAAAGGAATAAAAAAGATGAAAAAATTGAAGAATAACTCTTGGCACAGCTGACTTGGAATATAAGGATAACAAGGAGGTTTTAACCCTTTCATTGCTACTGGCATCAATCTACTCACATTATTTCCCACATGACTTAAATTCCACACACAGTGTAGGATCTGTTGGTTGGCCATAGATGGCGACCTTAATGAAGGATCACTCACTAGCACTTAGTAACCCACTACAGTACTAGCCACAGTGACTGGTGGTGTGCCTTTTCATGGGACTAGCCACATCTATGGCACTCACTGCCACCTATACTTACGACTTGCCAATCCAGTATATAAGTTTTCCTAAATTACGAATGCTTAAATCTTGATTTGCATGAAAAAATAATGGTTTTGATATTTTTGTGCACCTAATCATACATATAAAAAAGTTAAACTTTAATTTTACATACTCAGGATTGGCCAATTCATTAAAAACTGGAACAAGCTTTCTTTGACTTGGAATGGTTGTCGTAACTCATGAAAAACTTAATAGTTTTCACATCTAATTCTTGCGTCTTTCATTAATATCTTTTTCTCTTCAGTCAGGAGGGAAGGTATTGTGGTGGAGGAGGGTGTGGTGGCCAGGAGGGAAGAGAGTGGTGGTGGAGAGGGATAGTGTGGTAGCCAGGGGGGAAGACAGTGCTGAAGGGGGTGAGGGACGATGTAGGGGCCAGGGTAGGAGAGCATGGAGGTGGTGAGGGATAGTGTGGCAGCCATAGACAGGAGTGAGCAAACAAGAGCCCACACAGTCTGAATCTGCTAATAGTGCATAATTGAAACAAGAGAAAATATTAGCATTCCAAAATTATAAGACTCCTAAACAGTCAGCAAGGTGTATGGAAGGGTTGTGACTGGCCATTTTAAGTGATAATAGCCCCCTAAGATGAGAAATGCAGTGCATTTACATGGGTACTGAACAGAGTTGTAAAGAGACAAGGATGTGTGTGTGTGTGCATTTATGGATTTACAAAAGGCATATGATACAGTTGATAATGCACAAACGTTCTCTGTGAAGGCCTGACAGTGTGTAGTAAACAAAGAACACTTCTGAATGCTTTTATGCTTTGCATCCAAAATAAAAATAGCATCTGAACCTACCTCTCCTTACTGTCAACCATTGTCACCAATAAATTAACAGTATCTTCCACTAGGCATGGCTCAGCACTGCGTAGTCTTAATGTCTGTTCTACCACTGACAGTAAGTAGTTTAAAGTCCATGCTGATCCCTCTGAATCACGGCCAAATGCAGATGTTAAGGCTACGCTCAACTGTAAGAACAAATGAGAAACACTGTACACTGTACACTTCAGTAAAGATGACCGTGCAATTAATCAACTCTCTCCACCTAGAAGGTACTCCTTTTCCATACTGGATTTGCTCTACTTTAAATGCCATCCAATATGTCTTTATGCAGGCTGGACTGAACTTATGGAATAGGAGGTGAATACTAAACCTTTACAGTATGTCATCATACTCTAAGAGTTATCTAAATTGTTTTTGGGAACCCATCAGGTTATATGAGAGAAAAAGGTTGGGAAAGAAGTTCTGGTAGAAAAACATTTGAAAAAAAGTTAATGTATAAACCTATTCCAAAATAATGGCAAATTTTCTTTCATTGCTAATTACTGCTCTGACTGCTCCAAAATGTGGGATTACAGAAAATCTAATGAAAAAGAAAACATTCTCCTTTAATCACAAGTCTATATATCTAAAGAAAAAATAAACAGAGTCTCCTAACAAACAAACAATGAATAGTATCTACTAGCAGAGTAATAAGGATCAACGAGAGAGGAAAGACATCGTGTAGTTAGATAGCAGGGGACTTATCTTACCTGTCAACTTACATACCCAAAAACTAATAGACATCATGTAAATACAAGATCAAGTATACAATTGCACTAATAAGGGAGAACTGAATATCTCTACTTCACTCGGTAAAAATCTTCTTTATGAAGTCACTTGATTAGGGCATTCAGCCTTCATTAGGGCTGTAGTGGAATTTGGCAGCCTTAAATAGCCTCAAATTGGCATTTAAGACAAACATGAGACAGCTCAAAACCTCATCACAGATTTTACAACACCTACAAGAATATGGGTTCTCTAGGCACTACATGAAGCTGTAGCAAGTCTGAACCTTCAAAGGTGGCATTTGCTAGTCTTTAAGGCCAGACTCTGATACCCATGAATCTTCCTATTGATCACAAGGCACTTTCATTTCAATCTAAGGCTGCTAGGTCACCTATTTTGAATGTTTGAATGACTGCAAAGAACTAACTGAAATTTATAAGGACTGAGTAGCCTTTGTTGGCCTCAAAACAGCCTCAAGGCAAATGTATGGTACTTTAAAACCTTTTCCAGATTCTGAAATACCTTTCCAAAACATTTGAGGCCTTTAGGTGTGACGTGAAGCTGTAATATATTTGAATCTTTTCAGAGAGCCTTTTTCTGGCCTCTAATCCCATGCTCTGGTACCAATGGCTACAGCCTTTGATCCTGCGGTACTTTGGTGATGGTTCAAGGCAGCTGGATTTCTAATTCTACATGAGTGAGGTGAACTAAGTATAATCAATATGACTGAGGTGGCCTTTGCAGCATTTAAAGGCCTGAAAACACCTTTAAGGCCAATGTGTGGTAGTTTGAACCATTAACCAGAGTTTGATAAACTTACACCTACATTTTGAGGGCTCTTGAATCCACGAGAAGCTGTAGTAAGTTTAGAATCTTGAAAAGTCCCCTTTGTTGGCCTTTAGTCCAGGACCTGGTACCCTTGGATCCTGCCTCTGATTGTAAGGTACCTTCATTGTAATATGAGACTGATAAGTTATCTATTTTCAATAAGTGCAGTGAACCATGTGTAATCTATGCGGCTGTAGTGGGCTTTAGTGGCCCCACAATGGCCATAAAGGCCAATGTGTAGTAGCCAGAAAACTGGCTCATACTCTGAAGTACCTACATCCAAAACTTGGAGCTTCTAGGTACTACAGTTCAGACTTCAAAAAGGTATGCACAAACACACATACACTTGAAATTACCAAGAGAGTAAGGTTATCAATCTTATCCACTTTATATTACCAATATGGAAGTTCACATCCTTCAATCTGCATAGGTCTTCTGTTGCTGTATCACATCTAACTACAAACACTTCTGTGATATATTGCAGTCACTTCCATTGCAAGTTTGATTTAAATACTTCTGTATACAGAAGATCAACCATAATTTTCTCTTGTAAGAATGGCTTACCAGCACTATGGTTAATGTCAAATATCTTACAAAGACTCATTACCCATTTTAGATAATCTCTCTTAACTGCTGATCCTTTATTCAGTTTCATATCTTTTCTATGTACACATTCTGTTGCCCTATTTCTAATATATGAAATGAAAAAGTGTAAAGATTTTGTTTCAACAGGCTTAAGTTTATCCAGCCCTTTCAATTTTTTTTCCCACTTCTACTAAAATTTCAATAATTCAGTTAATTAGGTTTTAGGTTGTCTATATGTAAATATGTTAATTGTTTTTATGGCAGGAATGCTTGCTGTAATTAACCCACATGTCTTATGACTGATCACCATTAACAGTTTTCCTTTAAGTTCACTTCTAGACACAGAATGTCACTGTACCCCGCTTACTCCAATATCTACCACCTCGGAAAGTTTCATATTGCTATAGGTCTGCTTTTGTCTGTCTTTTGTTTAACCATGTTTCTGTCACAATCATAAAAATCATATTACTGTCTATATGTATTCAAAGGTGTATTTAGTTTTCAGTCTAGAGTTCTCACTTATTTAGCTTTGTACATTTATATGCATATATGATCAACCACATTGTTTCTGTCTTCTTTTGGGTTACAATTATTTGGATCTGTTTTTACTTTCTATATATTGGTCTGTTCATCACAGAGAGACAGTTCATTGCCACTGCTTTTATTGTTTCCCTTTCTCACAGTTGAGTGTTATTTACCCTTTTATGTTTTCTATTCCCATTCTTTTTGCTTATCTATCCAGGTAAGTTTTCAAAAAATTCCAATGGATTGGTGTAGTACAGAAATTATCATATCAATGTCAGTAGTAGTCCTGATTTACAGCCCATTTCGGTTTCCTGTTTGTTGCTAAAAAACATTTCTTATTAACCTATTCATAATTACCCCAAGACCAGTTTCTATGAAAGAATCCTGGTGTTACCCAAAACCTTTCTAAAAGATCCTACAGCACAGGATTGCACTATTTTCAATAACAGGGAAATGCAGAGTTCTTTAGAGGGAAGAGTTCATTGACAAGACTATACTCCTAATAATTCTCATATTCAGTATGTACGGCTTTCTTTTTCAAGCAATATTTCCTCCAATGTTCATCCTTTTCCTCCATTTATAATTCATGCCTTTTATCATTCCGCCTTCATTTCTTAATCTATTTATGTGGCCTTCTAGCTCCATTTCACTCTCCATTCATGTCTATCATTATATCTCTACTGATTCTAGTTCTCTCTTTTTCCTGAAGACCTTTCATTTTCAGTCCTGTTACCTTACATATTTTTTTTGTTTCTGATGGGTGCTGAAATCTATATATTTCTACCCATTTAAGTTACAGGAATCTCTGATAATAATAGCAGATTTCTATCCACACTAACCCTTATGAGTGTAGCCACACATTTCTCCCTATTCATAAATTTGATATTTGCTGGACTTTTTTGTACATTAACTTGTATCACGCAAATGAAAGCTAATACACAAATTGCTATGCAAGTATAAATAATAATCTTATCACGTCTATTATAGTATGATATGGATGTAAGACGAAGAACCTTATGTAACTCATAACATATAAATATGTGAACATGACCTTACAACAAACTGAAGGTCAGTAAAAATGAAAAATATTTAACGTTCCCTCCAATGTACATACAATCCTCTAATATCACCACACAAACAATGAAGTCCTCAGCTGCACTGGACTCAAGTAAACAATACTTTCTCTTTTGCAGATAAGCGGTCCCAAGAGAATGAAAATTCTTATAGCTTGCCCTGAGGATCACTCAAACTGCCTGCCCTATCATAAATTCAGGGTAGTCTCAAGACTACAAACAAATGATCCATTCTGACATTGGCTTTACAGTTTCTTTGTCTCTTTTTGAAATCTTCTAATATTTAACCAAAACTACATGTAAATTAGCATGTCTATGATTTTAAGAGTTGGAATGCTAAAAGATCCTTAATCCTGCCATAAAATTCACAATCAAGACCATTTCTCTTGGTGGCAATGACTTTTGTATCCAGTACAATTTCCATGCATCCTTTCTTCCCATTAAAGAGGACCTCATCACCTTTGTGAGGTATCGCAGAGAACTGACAAACAATGACTTTACATGCCTACACAAAATACCATTTCTTATTCAGTTTCTGTTGAAAAAGAAGAATTAATTTTCTATAAAATCACAAGAAATTACCTCAGTGTAGAATGATTCATTTGGGAGAAGATATGAAAGGCAGAATCGTCTTAGAAACCACATGAGAGATGATGACACTTCTGGACTTAAGATATGACCTAAATTTGCTTTAAGTGCCTGGGATTCTGTTTCACACAGTCTCATCACAGTACTCATCATTCTGGAAAAATAGAAGATTCACTTTTGCAACAACAAAATTTCTACAATTACAGCCTTAATCTCTGCAAAATAAGAAGGCAACCATCATAATTACTTACTATCCAGGGAAGAACTAACCAAATACAGAAGAAAATATCCAAAGCATGTATCAGATCACATCCACTATTCTCTGGAGAACTAATTGCATCATGGGAGATCACAGTCTCATCTCATACCTACTGCTAAACATGCATGGATATTTTCTTATTACTGCACCATAGAGGAAATTCATTATGTTGGAGAACATGAGAAGAACAATTAGAAGTGGGCAAAGGGAATGAACCAATCCAATTACGGGCAATGTTGTCTTGCTCAGATAAATTATCTTGAAGCTAAAAACTATTTTCTGCTGTAGGTCCATCTGCAATCAAATAGATGTATCTTAATTAACAGAAAATCTCATATCACTGGCAGTCCAACCCATTTTCTGAATACCTTAAAGCATTAGAAATTAGTGACTTTGAGTTTTTCTCTCAATTAAATGTGAATGTTATTAATGTTATCAAGACCTATGCATAAAATTACCAGTGGCCAACCCAGATTTGGCAATTTAATTAAAATGGATATAGCACACACTAAATCTAAAGAAAATAAAAGAGTCAAAAAAAGTAACAGCTCTACTAAGGCATCAAAAACCAATTACCTGTACAACTCAGTTTGGACAAATCCCTATATTAATATCAGCAGCATCAACAGGATAATGAGCCTCATCGTGAAGAAAACTAGTTTTCAAATTACGTCAAACTCTTCTTGTGAAAAAAAAGTGAGCAGTTGCAATTATTCCCTAATCAGATGTAATATGGCCTAATTCACTACTGCACAAGATTTTGATAAATGAAAATATTCATGTGCTTCCTTCCTTGTTTTTCCTGCTTTTCTTTTTTCTCTAATGAATGGCTCCCTCTCTAGCCAATCCACTGCAGTAGTCTGTGCCGCAGTGACTTTGTCAACTTAACCTACAGAGGTGTCCTTCAGGGTTCTCTCCATAAATGATTTTCTCTTTTCAACTACTAACCCTCTAATCCTATTCATTCTTATGTAGATGAGATTCCATTTCACACATTTCAACTCACTTTTTCCTCACATCCTCACTCTAACATTCCTTCTCTTTACCATAATGAACATAATTCCTCTATGCTTTGCCTCTTTGTCTCAAAATCATTATGAACACTTCAAGTATTGTTTTCTTTGTCTTATTTAGAAACAATGTTGTAATTACATCAAGGCCTGGTGCAGATCAAATATGTAAATCATATCACTTCCTAATAAATTTTAATCTGTACATGCATGGTCATCATAGTCATTAAGTATCTCACTGTCAATGTTTTCAATCCCTCTTGTACTAAATACTGACTTATATTAGTTGATTAACATTTAGCAGATTCTTTTGGGGTCATTCATATAACCAGTATCTACTTTAAATGGTAAAATCTCCAGTTTTTGATCTTTTCTGAATTTCATTCTTTTTCCTTTTCAGAGTGTTCCCCTATTTCTCTATAAGTATTTCTTGTTTTTTCCTCAAAATATTCCACTTTAACAACACATGCTGCATACCTCAGATTTCTCTATCATTCTCTTCAATTCATCTATTATTTTTGATCTTTTTCTTTATATTACTAGTTCCTTATACATGGCACAAATTTTGCAATTGCTGTCTTTATTTTGCAGACCAGTGAATGATGAGGGATATATATAGCATAAAGGCCATTTCCTTGTCATCATTAACTACTTCAACATGTTCCAATATTAGTACTCCAACTGAATCGATTACATTCTTTATCTTACATATTTTGAGAATTCCTTGGGGTTATTTTCAACATTCATGGAAATTCTGTTTTTCATGTTCATGTTAACTTTGTCTTAAGACCCTTTTCACAGTCCCTTTGTATTTCCACTAGTTTTTGACAATACTCACTGCTTTTTATATTTGAATTTCTTATATACTCTTTTTTCTAGCGGCAAATCAATTCTCAAAGTATCCTCATCATCCAGGTCAGCTTTGAGTCTAAACTGTCTTTTTATCATTCTTGGTACATTTTCACTCACAATATGAAGCAAACTATGTTTAGTAAAACTACACATTTCTTCAACTGTATCAATATCAAGGAATTTGAAAACAGTTGTGACCATAATTAATTTCATATCTTATTTTCTCTAAATTTTCTCATTTGTGATCTGGACTCAATGGTTTGTTATCATTTACTTCAATTCTTGTATTTACCTTTACTGATATCAACATCATTATGGTTACAGCATCATCTACATTTTTGGTGGTAAGCAAGTCTGTCACCAGTGAACATAAGGTCAAAGACAATTTGGCATCTAACTGACATGTCAATCAATTAGTCAAGAAAAGTGTCTACAATTGTGTTAATAAGTGTATCTCCCTTTCGGTCAGCTGTTAACTTATTCCAGTTTCTACTTTATTCTACCATATTCCCCCCCATACCTTGCCCCCTGCTTCTAACAGTCAAGTGACCATTACCTACTATGATCTCTAACTTCCTGAATTCCTCTGTTAGTTTTCCAATGTTCTGGGTACCTATCATGTCTATTTTCATCAAAAAAGTGCCCAACATTATCATATACCACTCTGCCAAGATTGGCTTTCCTGTCTTCATTCAAGTAGAGGCCATCAACTGAAAAGAAATTCTATCAGCTAAACTGATCCCATTAATTGATAGAAAAAATTTTCCTCCTCCGGAAAGTCTCAAAAATACTGTTTATTCCCAATATTCTAATGAGGGTACAAGAATTACTTTGTATCTGGGAAGCAATCCCTTTATAATTATCTTCCTACAGAGAGAGCACCTACCTACCTACCTACAAATAACTGTAATGAGATTAAGCTAAAATGGCTGGGCCACTGTTAAGCACTCACCACTTGTCTTGCTTGATGAATAAGATTACCCTTCTCAACTGCCTTGTGCACTGCATAATTACAAATTCTTGGTTCATCTGGGTCCGATTTCAGCCACAAGTCTTTTCTAAAATGCTTCTGTTGCTGTTCCCTGCATACTTCATAATTCTCTTGGTAGTATACAAAACATATGTTCTATCTTACAAGCAGGGATTCATACATTTATATTAGACATATCTTTGGAATACCGGGGTCGACGTGCTGTCAATGGATTGAATCAAAGCATGTGAAGCATCTGGGGTAAACCATGGAAAGTTTTGTGGGGCCTGGATGTGGAAAAGGAGCTGTGGTTTCCGTGCATTACACATGACAGCTAGAGACTGAGTGTGAGCAAATGTGGCCTGTGTTGTCTTTTCCTAGCACTACCTCGCGCACGCGCGGGGAGAGGGTGCCATTTCATGTGTGGTGGGTTGGCGACTGGAATGGATAAAGGCAGCAAGTATGGATATGTATATTTGTATATAAGTATATGTCTGTGTATGTATATGTATGTACACGTTAAAATGTATAGGTATGTATATTAGCGTGTGTGGACGTTTATGTATATACATGTGTATGTGGGTGGGTTGGGTCATTCTTTCATGTTTCCTCGCACTACCTCACTAACATGGGAGACAGCAACTAAGCATAATAATAATATAAAATCTTCGGTATGTTCTCCAGTATTGTTGTGAGGCTTTCAAGTCGCATACATTTTTTTTTACACCTACAATCTTTTGCCAACAATCTTTTTTCTAGACATAGTTTCAGTTCTTTCAATCCATAAGTTGGAATATCTGCTAGATTTTGCTTGTGAAATGCTTCCGAATTTTCTCCGACTCATTTAGTTCATTTCTTAAACTGATGGCCATATGAAACAGCAGTATTCAACTTTGCATTTTCACTTACAGGTTTTTGTCTCCTGTAGGGAAATTTCACAGAATCATGCCACTCATTCTTTGGCCAATAGTACTATCTTCACAATGCATTTTCTAAATCTAGTTTCTAATTCATGTTGATACCCACTTAAGCTTTTGAATTTTTTCAGGTTCTATTACTTTCTGTGTCGGGTCTTTATATGACACCACCAATGTTTTCTTACTTCCTCCATTACATATACTCAAAAGTAATGTGTGAAATGGAAAGACTGCATTCTTGTGTAACAAATGTCAGCAGCCCAAGGGTAGGTGAAGAAAAGACAGCAACATGGTCCAAAGAAATGAAACTTTACAACCACTGAAGTGATGGTTCTTTTTCTTGCAATAGGCATTAACCCTCCCAGTACTGAGGGAGGCATTACCAAGAATACTCAACTGGTCGGTGGCTTTGCTACCACCTACTACCTACTTAGATTAGAGATTTTCTTAAGTATCTGGGACAATTTTTTCAATACATTCATAAAACAAGGATAATATTCACAAAAAACCTTATAAGGGGGTCTGCTGTAGTACTGTTGGGCACATCTGTTGGCATTTGTGCAGGAGCAGCTAGTAGTCTTAATGTAGCTTCCAAGTTGACAGTGGCACTAGCATTAATGCTGTAAGTAACCATTTCTGCTGGGATAAGTGCTGTTTCACCCTCATTATCCATTGTTGTAACATGACCTGTTTAAAATGAAAAAATCAAGTTAGTCTACCTTAATGTCATCATTTCAAAAACAATGAGACAAACAAAGTACAATGATTAAATTATTCCCTCCTCTAAGACTTACCTCCCTGAAAGATATTATCCACTGACTTTCAACAGAATAAGTCTAACAGATCAATTGACGGCCTGTCTCAAAAACTTGGTAAAATCTAAAAAACATTAACACTTCAGCCCTACATATTGCCATGTACATATCAGACTTTGCTGTTTCCACCTTGTTCAAGCCATAAAGCAAATCCTTGCTAGCATCTATGGGCAACTTTATTCGCTCTGCCCCTAAAAAAAAAAGAAAAAAAATACTGTGCAACTGGTAAAAAGAAATCTGGGACAAAATTTTCCCCTATGTAATACCTAAACCAAAGGTAATGAACATAAACCAAGTCACTGGTGCAGGCTCTTAAACAAAATAATGTTTTGCAAAGGAATAATGACTATGCTTTGACTATAGATCCCTGAAACATGCTTACAAGTGTATACAGTCAAGGTAATGAACTATGAAGATATAAGGCAAGCATTTTTTCATACTTGATCACCATTTTCTGCATTACCTCTTCCTAAATCACTTGTCTCTCGTCCTCATTCCTCTTGTTATCAGGTGCACAAGCACTAACAATCATCCACCTCTTGTACTCCACTTTCATTTTCACCCATATCAGGCTGGTGCTCACTTCCTTACATTCCTTCACACAGTTCTACAACTCCTTCAGCAAAAGTGTCACCCCCATCCGCCCTCACACCAATTGTGAACTTTACCCAAAGTACATTTCCAAACCATTCTTCCCTTTTCCCATTAAGTTCTGTTTCCCTCACAAACAGAACATTCAAGTTACTCTCCCTAAACATACCACCCATTTCTCCATTCTTCTCACCCTGATTACACCCATACACATTCATAAACTTCATGTTGTGTCTTTGAGGAATATGAGCATTCACTGCCTGGCTCTTTCTTTTAGTCCATCTTTTAGAAGGTGAAATACAAAAAGGAAAGGGTTTCTAGCTCCCAACTCCCACCCCTTTTGTCTATAACAAATAGGGATTACAAGGGAAGTATTCTTTCACCCTTATCCCCAGGAATACTGTACACCTATACATATTACAAACATATACCATTCAGAACTTGCTTTAAGTATAAATAACTGTGTTAAGAGTCTAATTTATTCACAACATAATCTGTGAACCTGTATGTACAATCAGTGCATTTCCTGGTCCTGAAAATTATGATTCCTCAACATTCTTACTTTAACCCAATAAAAAAGCACCTCCCTTCCAACTCCAAATCACAATTCATTTAAATATTACTTAAAATAATCAACACAACATCAAGAATGTGATTATTGCCTCTAACCTGCTATGAGCAGCAACCAGTGAATGTCCTCATACAGTTGATCCAATTGGGAATTTTCAGCGATAGTGAGATTGTTACTTAGAATGTGTGCAAGCTGTGTACGCATACGAGTTATGCGATCTTCCAACAGCTGTGTTAGTAGTGGTACACTGTGTTCTGGTGCCTGTGATAAAGATAAAATGTTTAAGAAGTCTTAAAGTTATATATATTCTATAAAAAATTAAAGCTCTATGCAAAGACCAAAGCAAAATTGAATGACAAAGCATAAGCTCCTCAACTCATCCATTCAAAAACTTTTGTCCAAAACATTTACCCATATTTCACACTAATACATCTAGAATAAGTGTGGTAACTGGGTGATGACAATAACATCAAGCATGACACAAGGAGAAGGTTTCTAAATTATACAATTCCATATCCTCTTTGAGGATTCACTGGGTTGTCATTTGCCCTAATACAGGTAAAACTCCAGGGTAAAAGTAGTAAACGTGAGATTTGTTTCACACATATTCGCCATTTCCCTTATCAGCAAGGTAGCGTCAAAAACAGATGACTAAGCCTTACAGGGAAAATCCTCTATTGGCCCCATTCTCTGTTATATCTTTTGGAAAATAAAACAGGAGGGGAGGATTTTCAGCCTCAGTCTCCCACCCTTTTAGCTGCCCTCTATGACATGCAGGGAATACTTGGGCAGTATTCTTTCTCCCGTATCCCAGGGATAAAAGTGAGAATTATATCAAGGAAGTACAGTTGAATGATCTATTCATACAACTTCAGTATTGTAAGTTTTCACTTTATTCATTCATCATCCACTAATCCCTAGTTTTCACTATCCCATTTAACAGATGCCTCCAGTTTATGGCAAGGATGCATTCCTGGAAAGTGCAACTAAGTGAATCAACT
The DNA here is from genome assembly GCA_032361705.1 of Panulirus versicolor. NCBI lineage: Eukaryota > Metazoa > Arthropoda > Malacostraca > Decapoda > Palinuridae > Panulirus > Panulirus versicolor. Next base: position 24,353 of record JAUUDZ010428889.1, read on the forward strand.
TTAAGCAAATCCATATTTTTCCATTAGAAGAGAACTATACATTCTAGTTTTCTTCCTTATGACCAAACTCAGGAACATTTTCTGCATTAAAAGACAAAATAAGCAAACAAATAATACATGTTGTACATACATAAATAACATCCTCGCACAAAGTACAATATAAATGACTTGATTACATACAAAAGATTGCTGCAGTGTTTGCTTATAAAACTGGGTTGAGGTAGAAGGGTGAGTGGCTAAGTGGATTGAGCAAGGTGTTCCAGAGCAAGGATTTCTTATGAGTTTAATATTGTGAAGTCTATCATTGGTGATTTTTACAAATGAAAGATAACCAAGCTTCCATAAATAATGTATGAAGATGAGAAAAGAAAGGTAATACCTCAAGATTGTAACTCAACTGTACAAGCAGTACAAAAGTAGATAATGACCCAATGGTACACAATAAGATTTATGAAACACATGCATATCAATACAACATACATCATATGAGAATGCTTTACAATATTTTTCATGAACATGATCTGACAATACCTGGACATAAATAAGATGTAGAAAGATAATGTATAAAGAAAAAACGGACAAGTTCATGACATATAGAGAGAAGTAAAGGGAATACCAGAGCATATGATTTTAAAGTAATATGGACTCCTGTGGTGTAGCAGTTAGCGTTCCTGACTGAGATGCATTCATGGGCCACTGAGGGTCGAACCCATAGGTTCGACCTGGTCGCAGCAGTCAGTCCACAGTCAACCCAACCGTTCATCAATCCCTTGGGTAGATATCTGGCTCAGGCTAGGGGGCGAAGTTCTGGGAGCAAAGAAGAATGTGTGGAAGGAGAGAACATCATCTCGGAGAGCAAAAATGGGTATTTTTGAAGGAGCAGTAGTTTCAACAATCTTACATGGTTGTGAGGCATGGGCCTTAAATAGGGTTGAACAGAGGAGGGTGGATGTGTTGGAAATGAAACCTTTGAGAACAATATGTGGCGTCACGTGGTTTGCCCGAGTGAGTACAGAGAGGGTAAGAGAGATGTGTGGAAATAGTCACCCTGTGACTCACTTCTGCTTCCATGGTTCCATCCACTGCCAAATCCACTCCCAGATATCTAAAACACTTCACTTCCTCCAGTTTT
>JAUUDZ010428890.1:0-13818 GCA_032361705.1 Panulirus versicolor
ATACACATATACATATCACTGTATACATACACATATGTAGACAATACATATACACACATGTACATATTCATACTTGCTTGTCTTCATCCATTTCTGGCACTACCCCGTCCCACAGGAAGCAGCATCGCTACCCCGTTATATATACTCAACATGGATTAATACATTACTTTTGTGAGTATATTGTGAGAACTTTAAAATTCAGACCTTATCACATATGGCAAAACTTAGCTACATTTGGTGATGAAACTGGTACATCCCCTGCTTTCACACACTTTTTTCATGGTGATATAAAGAGGCCTTTTTCAGTTAATAATTTAGTTGAAAATAAGTAAATGATAACATCATTAAAAACTAAGGTAGATGCAAGTAAAATTACAGATAGTTTTACACTGATTAAAAAGCAGTATAACATGCACTACATTTTGACACTAATAAAACAATTGGCAGTTTGTAAATCTAATTTATTTCCAGAACTCACCCATGTGCTGCTTTAGAACTAATGAGAAACAGAGTTACTGCACTTGACATTTTCATACAGAGCATTTCAGTGGGAAGTGCCACACTGAGACAAAGAATTAGGTTACACTGAAATAAGAAATAATTCATAAAGTTGTAAAGTATGGTACTATACTGAGAATTACAATACAATGTTGGTATGGGATACAGCTTCACTTTATTAACTTCTTTATCATCTTACATGAACTACTATTGCACATTATGGCAAAAACAGTAGAATTGAAATAATATCATTTCTTAGCTGTAAAATCACCTTTTTGCGATGCAATTTGTTCATATATATCATTGCCATGGTCCAGCAAATTCATTTGTTTACCTTGTAGCCTAGTTAAAGTTGTTGTCAGGATTACAAGCTAAATTATTTTGCGATTCTCCAAATAATGTATGCACCTACCAAGCTTCTGCAGCAGCAAGATATTGGCAGTGGCCCTGAAATCTAGATGTCTGTCTGTGATGGTATATACTTGAAGTATGCATGCCCTGTACAACCCTGATGGACATGCCAAATAGCTGTCTAGACACTGGGTTGCTCATTGTATCTCAGGTTGGAGAGATGATGATGACAGACAAAAGCTCCTGCCATTACCAACCAGTTGAGTTTTAGGATATATCAGGCTATGCTGAAGACATGGATAAGTCAGCTAGGTGTGGAAATTACCTAATTATACTCATCAGAGGTTCCGTAATGTAATGGATCTATAGATGTATTGAGTAGGCTAGAACTGTATACTCAGGTTGGCATTATATACATATATAAATATGTTTTTCTACCTATTCGCTGTCTCCCGCGTTTGCAAGGTAGTGCAATGAAACAGACAAAAGAATGGCCCAACCCGCCCACATACACATGTATATACATAAACGCCCACACACGCATATATACATACCTTTAAATTTCAAAGTATACATACATATACATACACAGACATATACATATATACACATGATCCTCATTTGGTTTACTTATATCACTATGTTCCATCCTTTTGCACTCTTTACTGTCCATTCATTGCCATTTTCTGGCACAACTGAAAGGAGGCTTTCCCTTTACTTATAATGCTTACTCCAACATTACGGTATTTTGTATCATACATATTAATCCTCTTTCTGCAGAGGAAAGCCTCATCACTGGAGTCAAAATATTAAGTATCCAGTACACTCTCTATATTCAGGGAGTAAAAGGGCAATAAGATTTCTAAAAAAAAGTTCATACCAGGATAAGGTCTGGTATATCTTTGGCATCTCTAGCTTTGCTTACTTGATCTAAAAGAGAGAAAAATACTATGATCTTGGTTATTAGTAACAACCACAACTCCTCTCATATATATTATGTAACAGTTTATCAGAGATGAAATCCACTCTTGATTTCCTTTTTAAAATTCTCGAAAAACTTTCACCTGCAGTCATTACAACCTTTCTATGATGATTCTAAGATGAATCCCCTATATTCATCAAGCAAGCACACAGGTATTTCAAATGAATTTTACTTCCAACAAGCTATGTTCAAACAGGATAAGAAGATGACCTTGTTTTAGCATAAAATTCTTGTGAAAATAGATTACAAAATTCCCGACACACAAGCGGCGAACATCACAGTGCAACTATTGGGGACCATCGGTGTGGCACCACAACAGCTTGTTCAAACACCCGTAATTTTGCCTCAATACAGGAAAAAGAGCAAATCATATTGTTTCTGTACATATAAATAAGATTTAAAATCTGTCATTTGTTTAACCTACAGAATTAGAAAGATTCTATTTAGTTAAAAATTACTGTAATTATATAAATTTTCAAAATGACCACGACAGGGATTACCTATCCCCATTACTCTGACAGAAACAAATAATTGCTATTTCTTCATGACTGGAATTAAATAAAACTTTATACATTATTCTACTATCTCACATTCAGCTAGAGGCCAAAATTAAGAAGACTTGAGCACATTTGTCCGCCAGCTCTGCCTCATGTCCATTTGTGGGACCACTATCACCCTCTCTACTAGACAATTATTTTTGAAAATTTTCCAACTGATCTGCCAATCATCATTAAGTTAAAGATTTGGCAAACTGAAAAATGGTTTCCAGCCATAATCAACAGACTTCAACTTAATTTCTTTAAATGTTCACTTTTTTTGTTCCAAAGTAATTTGATTCACAAATAGTGGGCGTAGTAGTTCCGTGGACAAACTCGAGAGGCTCAGGCACAAGGTTGACCAGCACATTATTTGATAAAGTGTCAGAAATGAGAGGAAAAAAATAGTAACACTGTGGTCAGACTAATGCACATCATAAATGAGCATACAGTCACTTAAAATGCTTGGCAAAGGCGAGTACTAATGTCAGCTTTAAAGAGCTGGTGTGTTTATCCTTCTGTCTTTGGTCTGATAAAACCTGAACATGGCAGTAGGGGATGACTGTGTTGCCCTTCTATACTAATAAGCTATAAATAATGCCAATAGGTGTCAATTTGTGAATAAATTAGCTATAATAATAATTCAAGTGCAACACTATGTGAAGCAAATTGTTTTCATTACAAATGACCTTTAACGTTTCATTCACAGCCTTTATATAAAAAACAATAAATAATAAACTTAACAGTCAATAAAAATGATATGTTCATTCACTGAGTGTCAATCAGTTTTTCTGGCTGATTAGTTTCCCATTCCTTGGAGACAACCTGCGCTGAAATAAATTTTTCTGGCTGATCAGTATCCCATTCCTTTGTAACAGCCTGTACCGATTCCACTGTTGTGGATTCACCAGTGCAAACTTCCATTTTGCTTTCAACTATCTCCATCATGCCTTCAGCTGACTCCACCATGCCTTCTTCCAATGTTGAAACATCCTGGTTTTCATTAACAACATGGCCATTTGCAATACTAGGGACTCCACTTTCTATTTTCTCTGTATCTGTAATAGATTCAGCCTTCATTTTATCATTTTCACTGAGGCTGGATGATTCTGGGTAATGTGTACTGGTCTCCTTTACATCACCTGTTTCACCTACTTCCATACTTTCTGACTTTTCAGTATCTACATGCATACTGGCACTGGCCTGAAAAGACTGACTATCACTTGATTCTATTACTTTATTATCACAGCTCTGTGCAGTGCTTTCCGTAGGTGGATTAGCTAAATGGTCTGGGGTTTCAAATGCCTCATTTACTTCCATCTGAAACTGACCGCCCTTTGATTTGGCAGGACGTAATGAAATAACAAAATTATTGGGGGCATCGACTATATCACCTGAGCGGAAATTAACTTCAATCCCACTTACTAGTTGAGAATCAACAGTATCATCTTCCTCCTTGTTAGAAGTGTGCGGAGGTTTGTAAACACCCATTTCATGGGAAAAGATTAGATGTCTTTCCTGTGTTGGCTGAGAACCATCATCATTACTTGTTCCATCACTATCTTTCTCTCCAGGTATGAAAATAGGTGTACTTAATATCTCCTGTCTGTCATGACGCATATATCCTTCAGGGTGTACATATTTGAAAGGACGGAAGTGTACTTTGGTATGTTCACGAATAAAATTTGGTTGTGATGCTGTATAGTCACAGAAAGTACACCTGTAAACACCATACCCTCCATTAGCATGATGTCGCAAGCTGTGGCTGTCAACAGCATCACGCCTGATATTTGCATATGGACAATACTGACAGTAATAAACTCGCCGCTCCTTCTCATCATCTTTCTTAGAGGATTCTGCACACCCCTTTTTATTCTGCAACAAGAGGTGTTGACGTTCTGAAGTTGTTAAATCTGCATCCTCTAAGTTCTCCTTGTTGGCAAGATCTTCCATTCTGTTTCTAGCTCCCTTATCACCCTGAGAAGTGTCACCATAAGATATTACAGGTTCATATTTGAGGTCATTGTCTACTGGTAGGGGTGATCCATCACTCTGCGACACCATTCTTTCATGGTATTTATGGCGATTAATGTGCATCATGAAATTGGCATAAAACTTAACAGAGTAATCACATATACGGCATTTATACTTATGATTAGAACCATGGAGATTTGAATGTACATGGTACTGTTCAGTTTTTTCAAAGGCAGAAGGGCATTTGTTGCATTTATAACGTTTTTCACGAGATTTCCCAGTAACTTTGTCAATATGTAGTGGATAATGAAGCTTAGGATCCCCAATTCTTTTAGGGTCATCATCCTCCAACTCCTCCTTTTCCTTAGATGTTTTATTCTTACTGAGAGCATACATCTTTCCATTTGAACCAACATCAGTAATGGGCTTGTCATGCCCTTCCTTCTCCAACTGAGTTTTGCGACGCAAAAGATCAACACCAGACAAAGGAACTTGCTCTTCAACATAATATTTGAATTGTGGACAACCCCCATCACTGCCATTGTCTGATACACCAGGTCGCAGCCCAATCAATTTGAGTTTAATTGGTGGATGATATGAACAGACATCTTTCTCTGAACTTTTGGAATAACCTTTTGATTTTGAACTGGATTCTATTGTCCTTTGGCTTTCTGCTTTCTTATTGGTATCAGTTTCCTTAGCAGATCTTTCAGTTTGACAGCTTACATCATACTGACTATGGAGCTGCAGATGTTGCTGGAGAGACTCGAAAGTTTTACCAGCATAAGAACAGCGATGACACTGATGAGGATTTTTGGCTCCATGAAGGGACTGGTGATACTGAAGAGTTAATAATTTAGAGAATGATGCAGGACACTGATCACACATGTATTTACTTGTGGGAGGAGGTTGTGGCATGACATTTGAGGTGGGTGGAGGTGATGCAGAGAATGGACGGTGTCCAGTTTTCTCAGCCCTCTTATCTGTATGATTATCTTCAGATTTGTCCACAGTCACATCAAGAGGGAGAGTAAGCCCTGGTACAGGTGGGTGAGTGGAAGCTGTTCGGTGCTGACTCATCATTGTGCGAGTGCGGTGTTGATACTCTGGTGTGTGAACCTTAAGGTGAGCAAGAAGGTGAGCTGGCTGTCGGGCACCATAGTTACAATGGTCACAGGTGTGTGGAAGACCTGCACTATGGAATCGGGAATGGATCTGGATTTCCTTTTCAAAGAAAAATCTTGCAGGACACTGCTGGCAATAATACAAAACTTTTTCATCTGCTTTCCTGTAAGGTATTGTATCAACAGCAGGCACACACTGAGGCACATTAGAACATGGTGTAGTAGCTTTTGAGGTAAGCTGCCTTAGTTGGTCTTCATCACTTAAGGATGGGTCAACAACAGCATGACACTGACCCATTGAGCCACCATGAACTTTCAAGTGAGCAGACATAACACCAGCATTCACACTAACATATGAGCAGTTTGGGCAACGTAAAGCACTAGTCTCCCTAACCACATCTGTTTTATGCATTTTTTCATGTTCCTGAATGTTAGTTTTACGCAAATTCACATGGGGACAATGACGACACTTGAACATCTTGAAGAACCGGTTGTCTCTTGAAACCCAGACTAATGGGATATCATCCAGCAGCATTGTGGTTTCATCTGTAAGCTTGGGAAGCAGTGATGTATCAGTGAGGGCAGAGTCTCCTCCATTCTCCCCACTTGTTGCATTTCCCACAGGGGTGATGGTGAGGGATGGGGAAGGAGAATTAGAGCGTTCATCTATCTGATTTACATCATTTGCTCCAGGCCCATCAATATTTCCATCTATTCCATGCACACGAATATGTTGGGAGAGCAAATGGCGCCGTGTCACATTGTAAGTACAATGAGGGCAGTGGAATGGTAGTCCTTTTGGTTTGTGAAACTGTCGATGATGCATAAGCTTAGCACGACTCCTTGATTCAAATGGACAAGCACCACAGACGAATTGTTTTGGTCCACCTTCATCCTGTGGAACAAAATAAGCATCAATATCATAAAATGTCCAAACCCTCCATTACTTCTGAATATATGGTCATTAAAGAATTACAAATATTTCTTATCTTTCACAACATATAAAAGGTTATGGAGTTCTAATTATCACAGAATATCTGACAAGAGATCATATAAAATATACGAGATCAAAATATATATTCATGAAAAATATACCCTTTTCACTTATACACTGCAAAATCTTTTATCAAAACTTATATTTCATCTGTTAAGCAAGAGCATGCTCTTGATTTTAAAGGCTAATATAGCACTGAACACTGAAGAAACTAAATTTTCATTAACATCAGAGAAGATCCATCATTGTAGTTTTCTTACCAACAACCTATTTCTCAAACTACAAAAGGCAATCCTTGAAGTCTCTGACGAAAAATCTTACATCCACACTTTGCAGTCATTCTACATGTAAGGGCAGGGGTATAACCATCCTGCAGCCCAAACTTGTGGCCTTCCACAATTTATCATGGGAAAGGTATCTTCAGATCAAATTATTCATAACCTTACAGTCCTGTTGTGCTTTTTAATTTTCAATTCTCCTTGTGTATGTATATCCTCCCTCATTCTGAATGGGGATGCATATCTGGAATTATGCTTTTGATGCAAATCAAGTGAATCCAGATTTTGTATATGGGAAAGACAGGGTGCATTTCTTACACCTCAGAAGTTAATTTTTTCCCTGAGCCATGTGGAAGTCCCAGTAATCTGGACCAAGTGGCACCAAATCCCATCCAGCAGAAGGTTTTTCAGTGAAATGTACACTATATAAAGAATTAGACTAGATAAAGTTTATATCTATATTCAATATATATACTATACAAAGTATTATACTATCATAAAGTTATACGTACAAAGATATAAACACCTTTGTCCAAATCATAAAATGAATTTCTGAGCTTATTTTGTGTTAACAAAACAAATGATTGAAAAAACATTGCTTTAAATATGAAATACAGTCACCTGTACCTGTATCATCACAAACGTTCAAGGAGGTATGACCAAGCTAGGTTGTGGTGTGTCAGAATGCGATGGGAAGCTAAGAAAAAGGGGGATACTGGATCAGGGAGTGCTTGGGGAGGAGAGATGAGGTAGCATGTCATGAGGAGATAAGCAAGGTAGCATTGGATACTGTTTGTTATACTTCTATAAACACACTCACTATACTGACAGCCAGAAAAAACAAGACACAGAGACAGTTGGACAAAATTCTGACAGACAGGCACTGAAGAGTGAAGGATGACTTGATCATAACCATAAAGTTTCTAAACCAGGTTGATGATGTAGTGAGTGTACAGTTCCTCAAATGATGCAAAGGCAGAATAAAAAGAAGCCGTAACATGAAATTAGGCAAGAAACCTATCAGAAGATATAGAAAAAGAAATTTTAAAGTATTGCAGTAGTAGATGAACAAATAAACTGAGTGATGAAAATGTTAATGCAGACAGCATACATAACTAAAAAACTGTAGGATGGAAAAGAATATTCAAGGGATGGTGCCCCACCAATGCAGAGGTTCCTTCCCTTACAGTAAGTACAAATAGGTAACTAAAACAAGGTAATTACACAGACAAAACAACAAGAGGCACTAACAAGATACTAAACAAGAAACTTATGAGAAAAGATGTAGAGAAGTGCTTCAATGGTATAAGAATGGTGGCTGAATGAAATGCATTAAATGATTAAACAGTGAATGAGGACTGCTTACAGAATCTTCAAAAGCTGTATGACAGTACGGAAAGTTCAAGAGGTAGTAAAACACTCTCCTCACACACAACAAACAGGTACAGTGTCCACAAAAAACCCTATCCTCCTCTCCATACATTTTCAAAGGCAATGTCAAGCTTACATTTTAGTACTCTGTCATCTCTCCTTTGGCCTTGATTACCATCTACAGACATCTGGGCATGAAAATGGCAAGGTTCCTGAATTATTCTAGGCACATATTTTGGGTTTGTATGGTCTTGATATCCTGAATGAGACAAGGCACTGACGAGGTGTTGGAGGAAGCAGCTGCCTGATCATTGTGTTCTGAGTACCCAGTGTGCCTAGAAATCTCATGTGCATCCAAATTTTCTTGTTTCTAGGAGAGAATCTAGGCCTTTACCTCTTTAGAAAGGTAAGAACCAACCATCTTGTACCACAGGTGGAAGAAATTCAGTGCCCAAAAGTGAAATTCCAAAAATGAGGTGGAATCCAAGAAGAGTAAAGACAGAACACCCTTCCCTCAGGATAGCCTGAGACACAATGAGGAGGGCTGCTGGTGCTCACACCATAAGAAACACAAGTCTCAGTGATCAGATGTACCATGATTTAGTCCGGAGAGCATCATTATGCTCGTACCCATAAGAAACCTTGGCTGTGTAGTGCTTTTGAAAATATATGGGGGGTGGACAATATTTTTTGGACACTGTAATTAAAGTCAAGTAATCACACAATGGAATGCTGATGTACTGTGATATCACAAACAGCAGGATCAGAAACACATGAAATGCACTGAATATTAAGGTCTGGGCCTCACAGGCCAGGTGCCAGCAAAGAACTAATACCTAAAGGTTCATGAGGCTTGACTGATAAACTGACTAACAATATCAAATTTATTGGTGATTAAAATCTTTTATTGTAAGTTCTTTATTCTTGCTTGAGAATGTAGGTGTGTGGGGTGTTAAATGAGGTGGGGGAGGAGGGGGTGGGGTGGTACTAGGTGAAAGGGATGTGGTACTAACTGAGGGCGTGTGAATCTCAGTGATGGTAATGTGGGTCAACACAATTTGGATAGGGAAGCAAGTGCTGGGTTTAAGTAGTAAGAATGTGGTGTCTGGTAAGAGAATGTAGGACTTACGTGGTGGGAATATGGTGCTAAGTAACAGGGTATGGGGTAAGATGATGACGTATAGATTTAAGTATCTAGGGTGTGGTTCTAAGGGGAAGGGATAAAGGGGCTTGGTGGTGAGGATGTAGTTCTCGGCAATTAGGTGTGGGGCTAGGTGATGAGGTTAGGGGATAACTGATGGGGATGTGGGGTTAGATAGTAGGGTGTCGTGCTACAAATCAATGAATTAGTGGTGTTGGATGTAAGTTATGGAATGTACGGCTAGGTGATGGGGGTTTGAGGCTTTGAGGCTAAGTGATGAGGGATGTAGGGCTAGTGGTCTCAGTGATACATTTAGCCTGTGCTCACCTGGCCCAAGGTTGACTTGTCACTTGCCAAAAGGCAGGTTACCTAACTTTTCAAAAAAACTAAGATTCTCCTTTTTCCTTTACTTTTTTATCTATTAAGTCCTTCATAATGTTTCATATATGGCCTGGCCTCAATAAGAGGTTTTATTCACGACCATGGTCTCTAATAAAAAATATATAACTTACTTGGTTACTTGCTCCAGGTGAACTGCTGCTACTGCTACTTTTACTGGCTGCTTCCATCACAGAGGCAGGGACCTCCATTCCATGAATGCTTAGGTGCTCAAAGAGTTCACTGAAATAAGATAAACTATATAAGTTATCACTAGAAAGTGCCTTTGCAAGGCGGAGTAAGGAATAACAAATAATGGCCTTATTTACAAAAATCCACTTCCTAGTTTTCATGAATAATTCATGAAAACCAGCACCTACCATCAATAACCATGACTCACACATTAATCCATGGTTTACCTTGACTGCTTCATATCACTCCTAATATCACAAATCTCCAATATATCCTATCTTATGCATGCCTCTTAACCTCCTGAATGTTTAGATCCCAAATCCCAATGCTTCCTTCACCTCATCCTTTTACTTTCTGCTCACTTAGCCATCTGCAAATTCTTTTCAAAGGTAATTGTAGAGAGGGTACTTCCCCTTGTTCCCTTCAGTTCTGACATACAGATCCTCTTAATTTTTCCTCACTCATCCCATACATATGCCTGAACAATGTTAAACAAACCTCGGTCAGCTCTTTCAATAAGACAGCTTAATAGGACACATCTCTGACAAGGGTATATCTGACTGTATATAACAACATATCCTATCTATCTATCTCTGATGCCTGTTCCCTCCTGGAACTCCCTCAAGGGGATGGCCATGGCAACAAAGTCTCCACAACTAGTGAACTTCAATGCCACTTCTTAGCTTTTAGTGCCTCACCCTTGACAGGCCATTGGAAGAGGGCAACTCTAGCGCAATGTTTGCAGAGGCTCCTACCTAATTTTCATACTGACTACTACCCAATGTTCCAACCCACTAATTATACCTAATGCTCCTGCCTAAATGTTCCTAGTTACTGCTTCTATCCATTGCTCCACACATTCTTCCAAATGGTGGCAAGGATAGTACATAGTGCTCATCACAGGAAAATCTAGAAGAAAAATGAACTATGAGAGTTGTGTTGTCAAGCGCTAAGTGTGACAAGCTGAGATTGTATGTCTGTGGACAGAATGCCATTAGTCCACATGTGGGAGAGGCAAAATGAAAGGGAAGTTACTTTGGTCAGTGGAATGCAACATGACAACCAATGAAGTGCTGGCTCACTACTCAGCTGTCACTAACCCTCCTGATACCCAGGTAGGTAGTACCAGTAATATATATCCCTGGTTGGATGCTGCCTACCAAATGCTATGTACCATCAACTAATGCCTAGAATATCCACACAGAATGCAAAGTGGGGCTTCTGGGAATATAAAAGGTTCAACACATTCTAAAAATGAATGAAGACTGTATCACAATTCATATCCCAAGGTATAATCATACCTATAGGAATACATGATCTGTTATGAGCAGCAAAGCCTCAAAGTGACAATTTTGATTTTGTATGTGCAAAATGCTATGAGCATGATATATATGTTCAGGACCCAGGGACAAACTTACAGCTAGATTTGTATCACTGGACAAAAAAAATTGGCAAACTAATCACTTCATGTTAAACTATGGGGTATGTTAGATTTGTTAATCCCAGGAAGTGGAAATTCCTGTATCACAAGATATATTGTTATTTCACTCTAAATGTAAAATGGATTTGAACAATGAGTTACTTACCCCTTGGTGGGCACATAATAAGGGCAGAACATGCATTTGAATATACAGTCTGAGCGTGCAGTATGATAGACTAAATGAGGCTTCATCTCGTTTCGTTTCTTGCAAGTAAAAGGGCACAAACGACACTGGAAGGTACGGGCACTCTCATTGTATTCCATGTTCTCACCATCAGCTGCAAAATGAAGCAAATGAAAAAAGTTGGGAAAAAAATACTTCTGGTCTTTACTGTAAAAGAATCTTCAACTGGAAGAAGGAAAACCATTTTCTCACTTAACAATGCTTGCCAAGTAAGTAGTGTTTTTATAATTTAATGACATGAAAATTTTATATGTGAGGATTAATGAAAAGTACATTATAATATAATTTCAGCTGTCAGATACAACAGGAAAAATGTAATCTAGCCTCTAATCTGCCAACAAAAAAGCTCAAGTGAGTGCTCATTAAACTGTCATTCTCAAAATGAAATTATTCAGTGATAATTAATATCACTAATTTGCTTAGCTGTGGTTTAAATGTACAGAAGGTGAAAAAGAAATTAACAATCTCAGAGCTCCTAGGATGTGGAAAGGTCATTTTTTGTGTGAAAAAATGTGAAGACAAATAAATTCTAAAGCTTTCCAGCATAGGCAGTATAAGCTCATCAGTTCTTACAGCATCTTAATTTGATCCACTCATGAAAGATTAAAATAATTAATGTCGTAAATCCCTTTCTACCAAATGCTTCATATGTGATCTTCTTTCAAACCTTTTACATTTCAAATCTTGTTTTTCAGGCATACACTCTATTCAGAGAAAAGATGGTTATGAGGATAGCTAACTACCTGTCGATTCCTTTGAGTCAGGATTCTGTCCCTCACATCGGCTGGTAATGCCACCCTGACCACCATGGCTGCTGTCAATGTGAAGCTGGAATAAATAAGAGAAAATACCATCAAGGCCACAGACAACTTCATTAAAAAAAAAAAAATCTTTAAAGAATTACAAGCTGCTTCTCTATGGTGTGATGTCCAGTGAGTTTTAACAGAATCTTAAAAGATCTCTGAGAGTCAGAAACCTCTATCCTGTTGCCTTCTAATGAGGTACATGCTTTTCGCCCTTTGCTAATCACCTATTCAGTTAGATGGACAATCAGTAACCTCTACTTGGTGATGATGTTATTGTTCCACTACCTAAGACACTGTTTGTGCTACCTGCCTCATAATACTCAAAACATGGACGTCACTTCAATGGTGTTTAACACTGCTTACGAGAAAAGTCTTTTGAAAGAGTGATGAAGGTAGGGTTGGGGAGAGCAATCTGAAAAACTGCTTGTGGAACACTACTCTGAAGGTAAAGGTTTTCATTCTTCAAAATTTATCCTCTCCAAAGTCAGTTTGTCCCATGAGTAATGAATGCATATCAACACAAAAGAAGAGGGATGGAGAAAAACTTCTCAATCTCGAGAACAGCATGGCAAATATAATTACCTAAAGGGTTATCATACTGCACATTTGCAATCCTCTGTCTTACTTAGGTTTCCTTTCCAGCATGTTTTGGAGATTATATAAAAAATGAATTCATCCTTGCAATTTCAAAGATATACATTCAAGAATGAAAAGAAGAAAGTTAAGTAAATCTCTTTCACTACTACCATTGTGAGGAGAAGTCCTGTGCTTAGCAATACCCTTATTTGTGTTACTTTCAACAAAGAACTTAGGAGAATTTTCATGTCACTTTTGTATATGATAAACAGACCTTCTCTTATTTGACTTCTGTAGAATTTCCACGTTTTACATAATTATAAGTTTAATGTGCTTCCATAACACAAGAATTGCTACACTTATCACTGGATTTTGGGGGTATGTTGGATGCTACTATAAGGGAAAAATACTCAGAAGTAACAAGAGAAAGCACAGGGTATAATCCTTGGATTCTAAAGAAAGAAAATAATGGTGTGTGTCAAGGAATGGTTGCAGTGAGTTCCATATAAAGGCCCCATATCACTGCACACTGGTACCATCCCATGTGCTGAAAGTATAGAACACTGAGGATGTTAAGAGTGTACAAGTACAATCCTCAGGTAAAATCAAGAGCCTGGTATTTTTCAGCAGAAGAAAAGGCCACTTCTACATGCAGCATAACTCCAGTAGGTGAGTTCAAACTTCATTTTTTTTTATTATGACTATAACTTTAAAGCATCTTTATTCTACTGTGCGTATTATGAGTGATATATATTTTCTTTCATACCATTCACCATTTCCCGTGTTATATCAAGAACTGAGGACTGGACCTTTGAGGGAATATCCTCACCTGGCCACCTTCTCTGTTCCTTCTTTTGGAAAATTAAAAAAAAAACAAGAGGGGAGGATTTCCAGCCCCCTGCTCCCTTCCCTTTTAGTCGCCTTCTACGACACGCAGGGAATACGTGGGAAGT
>JAUUDZ010428900.1:0-13818 GCA_032361705.1 Panulirus versicolor
ACGGATGATTACACTTCAGAATCGTAACAAAGTTTCTTAGTATTATCAGGTCTGATGGCTGAAGGTGACTATCAACTTCAAGAGTACATTTTTGCATGCCATGAATAATTCTAAATACATATCAAAATCAGTTCATAATGAAATTATACAGATCACTGGAAATCACCGTCCAAAAAAAAAAAAATGTAAACGCTGTGTTATCACTGCAAGCGAGCTGACAGACATGAACGTAAACAAAGAGATACTGTCAGTCTGAGGATGTGGATCAGGCCAAACGTAAAGCAAACGAGATCTTTGTTTTCATTTATCTGGTGTGCAATAAGAAAAGAAGCCATAAGAAATGCCATTAAATATACTCGAAAGCAATATGGCTTTGATATGTGCAAGATTCGTGGGCCGTAAATAGAATTCCTGTTATTTGATTTCTCCCCATAGAGTCTGAGGACGTTTGAAAGAGTACCGGAAGAGGACTGTGAATCTTGCACAGCGAAATTGAAAGATCTATGCACGACACAATGGGATGGACGGCACACATGACGTGACACATTTTGATACATCTAAATGCACTGTCAACTCGGGTGTTCTGCTCAGCGAGTGCAGAAAAATGCAGACGAGCGATAGCCATGATGATAAACAGACACTGCAGAAGTGGTCCTAACACCAAAGTATGAGTCAGAGCTGAAGGCCTCCTCAGGGTCACGAAGTAATTCAAGCAACACTGTCTCCCTCCAGATGACGCGACACATATTGAAGGCAATGCAGCCCACAACACTGACGAAGATATCCACCAGTCTCAAGAACTGATCTGTGATGTGATCACACCGGTGGAGGAAAATGAGATGTAAACTGACACATAATTCCCCACGAGGTACGCTGCAAGTGACTCAAATGGATGAGGATTTAGGCAGGAAGATCATCATATAGGTTACTGATGGGCTACAACACAGACCAAATACCAACAAGTGAGGTGCATATATTTTTTTCTTTTATGTTGGAGGCTCCAGTCACGGACAAAAGTCCACACCAAGGCCAGGCCTGAATTGAATTATCGACAGGATTATGAAGGAGAAAGAGAAGAGACAGGGGAAAGTATTTAAGAATTTTGCAAAGTGAAAAATCTGTCTTTCAAAACGTCCCAACTCAGTTATTAGGAAAGACATGGGTGGGGAGAGAGTCCCAAAACTTCGACGTGTAGGAAAAGTCATTAAAACTGCTCACTCTTGAGTTGTAGACGACCACACAGTAGTCACGTGACGCAGCAGCTTGGCGAGTGGTCTAGCTAGTTGTGTGGGCACACAAGCATCCAGCTCCTGGGAGCAAAAACCTCAGTATTATCTATAAAACAGGGAAAGTGAACCAACATTATGGTGTTGGGCAAGCAGGTCAAGGTTTAAAGATAGCCTGGGTGACTATAATTGGGACGGCTTTCGGCTCAACTCCGTCAGGTAAGGATGCAGAGCTAGAACCAACCTGGATGTGAGAGTAGTGCTCCATACAAGCATGGATCAATCCTTTGTATAAACGGAGCAACTGTTTGGAAGAAAAGAAATTTTGTTTAAACAGGACCTCCAGTTTTTTAGAGGCAGACATAGCTATTCCTATAATATGGGGTTCATTCAGTCAAGAGATGGAATCACAGATCAGTCAAAGGATAGAGGAAAGTTGAGATTAGTTTTTGATGGAGAGAAGGGCAGAAGCTGTCTCAGAGGCATTAAACATCACAAGATTTCATCTACCCCACTGAGATATCTTGTCCAAGACTGAGTTAACTGAGGTAGTTGTGTCAAGACAAGATGCAGATTGAGTGCGAGAAGAAGGAGCAGATTTGAGGGATGTGGTGGAATTCATTGTTGAGTCATCAGCATAGGAGTGCATGTGGTTATTTGTAGAAGAAAGGAGCATAGGAGTGCATGTGGTTATTTGTACAAGAAGGAGCATAGGAGTGCATGTGGTTATTTGTAGAAGAAAGGAGCATAGGAGGGCATGAGGTTATTTGTAGAAAGGAAATCATTGATAAAAAGGAGAAAAAGTAATGTGGCAGTTGTACAAACAAACTTTGGCAAGGTAGCAAAGTTTTGTGTGCAGTGTTTGCCAGATGCTAACTAATTGTATTCAGTAATTTATTGCAGTGGTAGGCTCCATTCTAGTTTGTTTTGTGGATATGCTCATATATTGTTAGACAAAAATGAAAACTGCATTTGGTGAATTTGTGAGTAAGAGTGTCCTCATCATGCCTTACTTGGCCTTGAAAACGAGTTTCTCATTCTCAAACTATTTTTGTAAATCCTATTAATTGCACCAATTTCATATTTGTTTGTTTATGTAGACATTGGTCTTTTTAATTGTATTTTTTTTTTTTACAGCTCACCAAACATAGCTAAACCATTTCATGTTGGTCATCTTCGCTCAACCATCATTGGAAACTTCATCGCTAACCTTCATGCAGCCCTTGGACATAATGTGACTCGCATCAACTATTTAGGAGACTGGGGTACACAATTTGGGATCTTGAAATATGGGTGAGATTAACAGAACTTTGTTGTGAGAACTGTTGATTATTAGTTATCAGATTAATGAGCTGTCATCATAGTTTTGCAGGGATTCACATAACACATTACAATTTTTTTTTAATATATCACACTAATAATTACAGTCCGGAAGGGATATATTACGGTTTCATTCTTGTACAACTTTTCTGATTCATGGCATAGCCCCCAAGACCCTGTATCTGAATAGTTTGTGTTCATGTTCTCTATATGGGGAACACAGTGGGCAGATGGATGAGAGTCTTTGATTGCTTAGCTCAAGATTGTGGTTGTTCCTTATGTTTATTTAGTTATAGACCCTTGCAAGACATAAATTAGAGTTGTTCATTGTAAATGTGGTTGTGTACTTAATTTGCTTATTCACTGTATGCCAAGATACTTGTATGACCCCTTGAATGTATTTCTCCCAAGTACAACTGTTTTTACTTGATATAAATAGATTGGGAAATTATGTATTCATTCAGTAATAAAAAATTTCTTTATCATCTTGGTTTACAGATATGATGCAAAACACATGACAGAAAAGGATTTAGAGGAAGATGCCATTAAAAAACTTTATGAAGTGTATGTATGGGCTAACCAGGAAGCCGAATCAGATCCGGCTGTAAGCCATACAGCTCGAGATGTATTTAATAGGATGGAACATGGCGATGAAAGTGAACTGAAAACTTGGGAGTTATTCAGAAATGTATCAATAAAAGATTTTAAAAGTGTTTATGCACGTCTCAATATAAACTTTGATGAATACCATGGTGAAAGTATGTATAGTGCTCAGAAATGTCAGGAGGTTTTGAAGGTGATGGAGCAACAAGGTCTTTTAAGAACTTTAGATGATGGAAGAAAAGTTTATGACTTAAATAAAAAACAAAGAGTAACTGTTGTTAAAAGCGATGGATCTAGTATGTACCTCTCAAGAGATATAGCTGGGGCCATAGACAGACAAGAAAAGTATGAATTTACTAAAATGTACTATGTGGTTGATAACTCGCAATCAGATCATTTCATTGCTTTATTCAATATAATCAAGAGCTTAGGTTTTGAATGGGCTGACAACATGAGACACATCAAATTTGGGCGAATTCAGGGAATGAGCACACGCAAGGGAACAGCAGTACTCTTACAGGATGTTCTGGATGAAGCACAAGAAATCATGATACAGAAGCAGCAGGAGACAGATAGTAAGTATGTAAATTGAAGTTTTATCACTTGTACATTTAAAGTCTTTTATCTAGCTATCTATCTGAATATCACCAACTACATTTTCAGTTTATGGGGTGGATCAGGTACATACAGGCTCTTGGTCAGTCATACACATTCTCAGTGCATGACCATTGTGTTGAAATGAAACCTGGATAATTACATAAGTGCTTCTTACTTTTCCAGTCAGCTCACTAAGTTGATTTGTCAAGTGAAGGTGCCTTCTTCATTGATACAAACTTCATGAACAAAGTGCTTCCTTGCACCTAATCCCAAAGTCATTCCTCATATATCTTCTGAAATAACCTTAAGCCTTAACAGTGAGAGTTGTTCAGAGGTAGAATATGCATTTTCTAAATGCGTATACATTCATTTTTTGGAAACTTTTTCACTGACCAACGGTTAAAAAAAAATCATATTTACATATTCTCTTCCCTTCCAAAATAAGTCTTGTGTGCAGTGTGTGAAGCATTCATTAACCTTCATAACATGATGTCATATACCTTCCATATACCTTGCCATGTATGCTAAAAGGTATTACAAGACTCGACCTGCAAGAGGTTACACTGTGAGTGAATCATTTTTGGTGAGGAGGTATCATTATTATTGGATCTGAAGAGGTACGGGCTTGTCAAAGAATGTTTCACTTCAAAATAGTTCATCATTTCCCAGCTACTGATTATAGCATTAGAGCTGCTAGAGCCCCACAAGAGAGGCCCTGGGGCTATATCAACATGTAATTACAAATTATCAAAAACACAAACACAGGTCTAACAAAACATGGATGACACTCTGAAACTTTGTCTAGCTTTAGAATATTCCCTCAATGTGTAAAATCCATCTGATTCAAGAAGTTGTGAAGATATAAGCTTTGATGCAAGATTGTGATTGGCTACTTTGCTGTAAAATCTAGAAATTAGCAGTGTAAATTTTGTAGTTATTAACTTTCTTTACTTGGAGATCATTTTATTCATAATTATGATATTGTCTTTAATAGAAAAGAGGGTTTTTATCTTTTTTAGAATGCAACTTTCCCTTGCTTTGGTGGGGACCCAGAGTGCATGGTTTCACTTATGCACATTATATTTGTTGACACCAGTTATAAGAAATGCAGGGTGGGTTTCACTTATGCAAGGTAAGCACCAGCGAAGTTGACTGATGAGAAGGGTTAAACTTGGTGAGCATGGACCAATTGCTCCATCCAACTGATATCTAGCCTTTACTAACATCAAATCTTTATACACTTTAGTTCTGGTTATCAAGACTTCCTTATCTGGAAAGTATGTAGATATGTGTGTAATAGCCTCAGATGGTGTTTGGAAGTTTACTGGGACTGGTTGAAGAGTGTGTACTTACATTTGAGTACAAGATATTGCCATAATGGCAGGATGAGTTTAATCAACTATTTTTATTTTACAGGGACAGAGTTTTACACTCATGGAGCTCCATCTCTTGAAACATTCTCTGCTATCAAACAACTTAAATTCCTGTTTGCTATCCTTACTCATCATGTATCCACCACTCCTTTACTATAAAAGTACTTTAAATCTTTTTAAAGAATTTTCTTGCTTAATTTCATGTGTTCTCTGGTTGTTCTAACCCTTTTCTCTCAAAGAACTGTTTACATTCTATGTCATTTATCTGTTCTAAAAACATAAAGGTTGTTATCAAGTCATCCCTCAGTCTTCTCTTTTCCTAGGTGGATAAATTTAAAGCTTCTAGACTTTCCCTATGACTTAGCTGTCTTAATTCTGGGATATTTGTGTATGTGTATGTATGTATGTGTATGAGAGTGTTTTTTCACTTTTTTGTTACAGCAAAATAAGCTCATGAATATGTTTAATGATTTATACTAACAGAGGCATGTTATTTTCTGCATATTGCAAAGGATATAAATGATTAACAGGAAACCTCACTCAATTAGGGATCTGGTCTCACTTGACCCAATAACCAGAACCTCAGGATTTGTAAATCACACCTACAAAATTGATAATAACAGTTTTGCCATGGTAGGAGTAAAAAGGGGACTTTAGGAGGGGGATGAGAATACATCACTATCTTCCCATATATTATCAGGTCTTTTTTGCTTGGCTTTTTTGTACACACATATTTCCAGGAATGCATCCCCATAATGGGTAATGCAAGGCAAAGTTGTAGTTACATATTCTTTGTTAGTTTTACTAGAAAGTAGACTTGAGAATCTACTTCAAAACTGAGGGAACTTTCATAAAGTGGGAAGTATTTGACAGAAAATCTGAATCCTTTGTTTACTTCCATTATCATACACTTGGAATAATTACTATTCGTTTGAAGTTGTTTAACAAAAATCTTTGAATCTTAGCAACAAGAAATACTGTACGACTAAATGGAACTGAAACAGCAGACAGACTAGCAGTGTCCTGCGTGTTAATTGGAGATATGAAGCAGCGGCGCCAAAGAGATTATGTATTTTCTTGGGACAAAGCTCTACAGGTAAGAATTAATAAATTCATAGTGCATTGAGGTTTCCTAAAACAGAGAAAGTGCTTTAATACGATTTTCAAGAGTGAGTTACAAGTTTCTATAATTGTTTTAAAGAATTCATGGATGCATTGAAAGTGCATGGATAATATAGAAATTAGGGCGATGCTTTGTGTGCAGGGAATTTGACTGCTGGCAAAAATCTTCAGCATTTGCCTATACTGTTTTCTTGGGTTTTGAATATGAAATAGGTTACTCTTATGTCTACAACATCTCATCAACAATATTTCTGTAGATGAAAAAGTTGGAGGAGGCAATTGATCTTTGTAATGCATGTCCAGAAAAAGCTGATATAAGTGAATTCCACATAAACAAAGATAGCTTTCCACAGTAAAATGGGGTAATGTTCTATTTTTCAGCCAATGCTAAAGTCACCCTTTTGCACTGTAGAAATCTTCTTGCATACACCAATTGCAGTTTAACCCTTACAGGACTAAGCTACAGTGGAAGTTTTTGGAAAAATAAAATGGTTTTATAAGTTCATAAAAAAAGGAAAACAACCTTATTTGCTGCTGTACAGACAAGTAAACTTAGTTAGCCAGCAAGGTCATTGCTCACTTGGCTGGTTTACTGACACTTCCAGTCACAGATACAATACTATGGTTATTTACATAATTCTCAGATATTTACACTAATACTTTCACTAATATTCTGCCTTTATTTTCTATATTGTATATATCACAATCAAAATCATGTTCTTGTAATAACAATTTCCCTTTCCCTGAATCATCACTTTCATTACTGCCCAAGAGATTATAATGTGTTGCTAGTACATAGAAAGCACACATGCTTAAAAGCACCAGGGTTGTACCTTTCCCTGTTGTATTATATGGGTAACTGACATCATAGGATTTATTGTTTCTTAGCTTTGCTTAGTTTACTGGTGGTGATGATACTTTCAACATTTTTAGGGCCATTGCATATCCTTCTTTGAAAAAAGTACTTAACTCACTCTATTATAGTTGAGTGAAATATTGTAAAAAATGTGCATCACATGGTGCATTGTTTTCTCTGTCTCTATCATGTACACAGCTTTCTACTGTTACTTTAGGAATCATTGCCAAACACCAGATGCTTTTACCATCTCCATACACTCAGGTATTAAAGACCCAGTATTAATGCCCAAAACAAAAGTTGAGGAATTCATCCTGCTGGATTGGCTATATGTGAAGGGTATTGCATGCCTGAAAAAAATAGGAAAATGAGGGTTGCTTCAACAAGTATGCCAAAAGGGAACAGAAAAAGTAATGGACCATGATTTGAGGGAAAGCAGTAACAGTTTGGAATTTGAGAATGTGTATCATGTTTATAATGTGCTGTAGTGTGAGTGGGGCCGTGGGAAAGAACGCTCAGGGGTGCGCAAACCCTTATCTTTTCTGAGAGTATTGCTCTCATGGGTACCTCATAGCAGCTGGTCTTGTATTTCTTATGATGTCTTCAAAATCACTGAACTTAGGATTTTATCGACTGTGTTCTTAATAAAATGAAAATTATTTCTTAGGATTTTTGATTGTTCTTAGTAAAATGAGATTTATAGTCTGATTTCCCTTTTCTGTTAGTATATTTTTGTATGTTTGTTTACAGACCAAAACCATATGTAAAGAATTATTATTTGCTTTGAGGGATTATTGCATCCATGAGTATTTTTCCCTTCAGAAAATTCACCGATATTCTTGTCAATTATTGTAGATCCTATATGATCTGCAACCTTATTTGGGAATAAGTTATTTAACAAACAAAGGGGGCATGGAAGTTGATAAGTATTAAGGTTTAAAGTTACAATGCAGATATTTTGATTTTTTTTTCTTTGAAGGCAAGGGAAACCATATAACAAGTAAAATTATCCTGAATTTTTGTGCATTTCATTCATTTTATTTTGATGTTCAGGTGCCTTACAGTTGAAGTAACACATGAAGTAAAGAACAGCACTATATAAAAACTGCTCACTTTCTTAAATTAGGTTTCACACAAAGTGATATTCAGGTATGGTTATTGGAAAAGAGGATATGTGCTTGATCTTTGGTCATTATATTTTCTGTGTTTTAGTATGATCTTTTGACTGATTGCAGAGTCGTGGTGATACTGGAGTTAAATTACAGTATGTTCACTGTCGTCTTGTAAGCCTGGAAGAAAATTGTGGTGTGAAATGTAATTCACACTTAAGTGTCAGCTGTCTAACAGAAACACCAGCTCTCAATCTTGTATGGGAAATCGCAAGGTTAGTGAAGATTTTTGCATTGTCTGTTTGTATTCAGTTTCTATAAATGAGTCCTATAAATGGACTCCTGGAGTCCAAGGCTGTGTTGCTTCTAGTAGCAGGCAAACGTAGACTTCTTTGGAGTGAGAAGTTCTTTAACAAAACTACTCCTGGTGATACAGCCTTGCCAAAGGTCACTTTTTATTTACAATGTTACCTCGAGCATGCAGAGTCTGGCAACACTGATAAACAAACACATACATATCATTCTAATTCACTCTATCCTGTGCATGCCTTTCACCCAACTACATGTTCAGTTGTTAATTGCTCAAATTCTTTTCACTCCATCCTTCCATCTATAAATTGCTCTCCCTGTTCTTGTTGCCCTTCATTTCTGACACACATATCCTCTTTTGTCAACCTTTCCTCTCTCATTCTGTCCACATGTGCAAACCATTTCAGCACAACTTCATCTCTCTCTATCATAGTTTTTTATTACATCTCTCTCTTACCCTTTCATTATTTACTTGATCAAACCACTTCACACCCAGACATCTCATTTTCAACACATCCACCCTCCTTCACACAGCCTTATCAGTAGCCCATGCCTTGCATCCAATTAATATTCTTGGGACTATTATACCTTCAAAAATTAAAGTTTTTCCCTTCAAGATAACATTCTCGCTTTTCACACATTCTTCAGCACTCCCAGAACCATTGCCACCTCCCTTACCTTATGAGTCACGTCTGCTTCCTTAGTTCCAATCACTGCCATGTCCACTCCCAGGTATCTAAAACATTTTGTTTCCTCCATTCAAACTCACTCTCCAACTATCCTGTCCATTAACCCAGTGTGAATTGAGTATCCCCACTTGCTAGAGGGATATTGTAGGGAAAGGTAGATGAATGGCTGTTAACTGTAGCTATTAAAGGTAACATTGAGCTGTTAAGTTTTGGGAGTAGTTTCTTTACATCATAAGTACATAATCTCAATTTTCACTTTTATTTCAGATTTGATGAAGTTTTGGTTGAGACCTACAGAGAACTGGAGCCATGTATTCTTGTCAATTATTTGTTCAAAATTTGGTAAGATGAATTATTTTTCTATTTGATTTGAATAGTTGAGTGTAATGATGTCATTTATTGATTAATGTTTTGTGTGTTTAACTGGTCTGCCTCTCACATACACTACTGACCTTAAACTAATTATATATCTCACTGAGAACTACTAAATATTCAAGAACAGAAGGAAATTTACAAGATAAATATGCAAAAGCATTATTAAAGAGGTTATCTTGACATTTGCAATGCTTAGGTATGTTATAAATTGCTCTAATTGTGATGATGTGATCTGAAGTTGAAATGCTTTCATTAAGAGATGATTTGAAGAATTACAAGAGTGGTTTATCTGGAATAACTACTCCACCAACTTGTCATTTTTTTGTGTAGTTTGGTGGTCATGCTATTGTAGCTATTCCCCTAACAAGGAAGAGGTTATGTTTCTGGAAAACCTCACATTAACCAAGCATTCGAAACCATTACATGTCTGGGTTTTGTCCCTGGGCACTGATTTTCAATATCTAAATGCTGAATATAGAATATACTTGCAACATATTACTCTATGTACTACTTAACAGAATTAGATTATCAATTTAGATGGTATTTGGTGAAAACTTACTAGACTACGTGGTGGGATGGGATGGGGTGAGGGTTACTTGGAGAGAGAGGGAGGGGACTCGGGTTGTCTGATTGCCCCCATTGATTATCTTGATTCAACAGTTGTTTCATTTGGAGGTGGAGAAGTTTGCTTTGGCTTTTAAAAAACCATTCCAGTTTTAGCCATATGGTATGCCTCTTTCTCTGTAAAGTTCTATCAAGCTTTGCAAAGGACATGTAAGGATGCTTGGCCACATGTAGACAGCTTTTCAGATGGGATCCATATCAGTATTGAGGTTCATAGCTTTGTCTCTGAAGTTGAACACTTCTACTAACCCCTTGATTATAAAGTGGTGTATGGCAGGGGATGTTTCTGCCCTTTCCTTTTGAGGTTTCTTTGCCTCTACTGCTTGAGTTCTTCAACAACTTCAAAGCCATTATTGTTGCAAAGAGTCATGGTTGTTTGCTGACTTGGGAAATTATTTCTGCCTGCCCAAAACCAACAATACCAATCTCACACTCAGGGTACCCTAACTTCAAATACTGTTCAATATGTCCACTGTATTCATGATGCTGTAATATTTCAACTACTGTTTGACCAAAGGCTTTACCATTCCCTTTTATACCAGAGTCAACATGGTATTCTTAGGTAACATGCCATGAAGGCAGCAATCACACTCTTGATTCATGGGCTGAAGTAAGGAAGCCATGTGTTTTGGAAGGTACTGAACTTCACCCTGGAATTTGAATTTATATCAACCAGGTGTTCAGGATTGCCTATTGCATTGTCAAGATTCAGCATACTCTATCAGCTAAATTTTATTTTGTGGCATAGTAGTGCATTACAGCTGGACGAGAGGTGAGTGAGCCACTTATGATAATACTTTGGGTGACAAAAGCCATGTTCGTTAAAGCATTGGTAATGCTTGGGGTTTTCAGAGTGAAGCACTAGCAGCAGCTTAAGCTAATAATTTCTCACAGCATACTCTCTTAGTAGAAGCATTAAGTGATCTTTGACTACTTTTAGCCCTAGAACACACTCTACATCCTTGCTAGTTAATGTCCAGTCTGGCATTTTTCTTTTCAGTATAAGCCAGCTTTATCCACACTCAAGACTTGATTGAGGAAGTGTGTTACTTCCTTCCTCAATAATATTTTTCAGTGCTGAGGTTATTGTTTTCATTTATGCCACTGTATCAGCATCGACAGCTTCCTAAGCCATACAGTTGTTATGCTGACCACGATACCTTTTGAACCTCTTAAACTACCTCTTACTTGCATCAAAAGTTTCCCCCTGAGTGGCCTTGCATAGTTCTTTCTTCAAGTCATTATATGCTGAGTTGGTTGTCTCCTAGGTAATTGATAGTGGCATGTTTCAGAGACTTGATGGATTTTTTTATTCTTCCAGTCTCATCATATTTTCTCCTGTACACTAACTTAACAGTTAAGAAGTGCTTTACAAAGAACTGGATCTTATTTTATCTCCATTTTGCTCAACAGTGGCAACAGTTGAGTAAGTGAGACCCATGGACTAAGTCATAGCCATTGTTTTCTTGCTAGCATCAAACTCCCCAAATACCTCTAATGTCACATCTAAAGTGATAACCATATGTTATGTAGTCCCCTTAGTACCTTTCGTATTCTTGGTAGACATACTGAAATGGCTTCATATACATTGGAGATAGGAATAATGATTAAAAGCGAAAACAGACCATGGCAAGAGTAAGCATTGGTTGGCTGTAGTGTTGCCTTGTTTACAGGCTGATTGCTAATGGATAAGGTTTGCATCACAAACCATTTTGCTGTGATGACATAACGAGATACATGAGTAGAATAAAATTCTTGAAATATTTGATTTTTAAATGAAAATATATTTTAGACAGTAAGATTGTTCAATTACTTAAATAGGCCATATTTAGGTTGGCGAGTTATACAGGTTCACCCGAGGCTCTGGTTATTTTTCCGATTACCTGTATTTGTACATCTCTAATTACGAGATATACGTGTCTTAAGTGGCTTTCACCATGCCTTTGTGACCCCTTAGAGTAGAAAAGCTTTAGTAAATACTCATCCAGACACTAGTTAACAGCATCAAATATGCAGTTATCCCTTACTTACAGTATGAAAAGAGAGTGTGAAATATGAGGATATTGACTGTGTTTTGGAAGATGAAGACACTGATACTGATTTGTAAAACTCAAGAATTAACTAATATCAGGAGCCTATATATGGAGCCACATCTTATATTTAAATAGTCCATCCAATGCTTTGTTTTTTCTTATTGGTTGACACCTGTGTGTCTAATTGTCATATGTATATAATTTTTTTCTACATTGCTTTTCATTCTTACATAAACAATATTTTCTGCAGTGGGACCATCAACAGTGCCATCAAACTTCTTCAAGTTAAGTC
The DNA here is from genome assembly GCA_032361705.1 of Panulirus versicolor. Taxonomy (NCBI): domain Eukaryota; kingdom Metazoa; phylum Arthropoda; class Malacostraca; order Decapoda; family Palinuridae; genus Panulirus; species Panulirus versicolor. Next base: position 12,529 of record JAUUDZ010428900.1, read on the forward strand.
AGCTCCCCCTGAGATTGCAGAGGCAAGACTAGCACTTTTTAAAGCAGCAAGACACACACTTGCTGCTGGCATGAATATTTTAGGAGTTAAACCATTGAACCAAATGTAAAAATTTGTTTTTGCTCTTATTTGAATATACTGTTATGACTTGCTGCTCTGTCGTTTCTTTTTAAGGGAAATAACAGTGGCATAAAAATTCTGGGATTGAAGATTCTCTCCATTGAATGAGCAGTTATCCAACTCCCTACAACAGAAAATTTCATTTTTTCTTGCAAAACTAAGGGAAGTTACAATATAAGCTTGACTTCAGCAGAGAACTTACACTGCTTGCTCAGCAAGTCAAGTCAGTTCTTTGCTCAATATGCTATCAAGACGGTGCATTTATCTTGAATTGTCAAAGTATTTATAAAGTTTATGGTGAAAGCTATCTACTGTTTCCCCTCAATTTTTTACTAGTCAATGTTTACCCTGGCATTCCTTACCAAATGATAGTGATCTCTTGGAAGATTGATAATCATATTCTTACAATTTGACTCCTAATAGATACTTCATTTTGGATAGCAGGGTATCAAGTCGTCCCCAGGAAATTGGGTATTGCTGTTCCTAGCCAGCACATGGGGTTAGGGAACCCAATTCTTCAGATTCAGTTTCTTCTGAAGATGCTCGGCTCTTACACTTGATTAGTTCCATACAGATGGGAATAAAATTGAGTGAAATGTTTAAGTGTATAGTTAAAGGTATTAAAAAATGTAAATAACAAATAAAGCAATAAATGCCATCTTGTTTTAAACATATGATTATTTTATTTAGAAGTTAGACATTCCCCATGGTGAAAGTTAACAACAAAATTAACAATGAAAGTAATATAATTAATCTTTTAAAATGTTTGAATTGCTTTGTAATTGCATTGTGATTCTCTAAAATTAGAATTGATTTAAAAGATCATAATCAGTTGGTTACCAGGGAGACATTATAGACCTACTTTTTTTTTTGCAGAATTTCCTCAAAACTTTTGTTGATCACAGTTGGTAACATGAGAGATGGAGAAAGTGGATTATTGGAAAGACTTTAATGACATTTTCCTGCTGAAGGAATTGAAATGAAGGACAAGGAGTACCGGTACCTATACAGTTAGAGTAAGCTCAATCAAATCAACACTGTAGGACAGTGAAATGTAGTGGAATGGACAAAGGCAAGCAAATATGAATATGTACATGTGTATATATGTCTATGTATATATATGTGCATATGTTGATATGTACACGTATGTGTGTTAATAGGCGTTTATAT
>JAUUDZ010428910.1:0-13817 GCA_032361705.1 Panulirus versicolor
TGGGTTGGGCCATTCTTTCGTCTGTTTCCTTGCGCTACCTCACTAACGCGGGAGACAGCGACAAAGCAAAATAAATAGATATATAAATATAACATACATGTTAGTTCATGTTCACCTTAAACTTATGGCTCATGTAATTTACAGCAAAATGCAACAGAACAGCATAAAACTATTAAGATTTAAAAACTGAAAGAAAATTAAGATTGTTATTGTGAAATCAAAGAAGAGAGCACTTCCTTACAACAAGTTCAGCCATAGCCAGTTGTTATTGGAGCATGGGCATGTGGCTAATGTAGTGTTCATTTTTATATGTTCATCTGTGTGCTTCTTCCCCTTATGATTCATGTAACTTACTGCAAAATGTAATGAAACTAGATAAAACAATAACTAAAACAAAGAAACTAAGTAAATGCAAAGAATATTATTGAATAATCACCTGTAGTTCCATATCATTTGAGCTAGCTATGGAGCCTCTGTCAGGTACAGTTATACTTGCAGGGTTGGTGTCCTTGTTTAGTTGAATACATTAATTTTGCCAAAGAAGTTAAAGAAGTTAACATTTTGAGCCCTAACCATGGATTCTAAGAAGAGATCACTCCTTCATGCTGAGTTTGGTCCTGCCATATGTAAGCATGTTACACTTACTTTTTCTAGAAAGTAACAGTTATACAGAAGATTGATAAAGGGGCTTCTGTAAAAAAAATGTGTGAAATTAGTTCTGGTACATCCACCATCCATAACTTAAATAACGAGGAGAAAATAGTAAAATTCCATACTGAAAGTGACTCGGTCAAAGCATGTATTTGTCCAGCTATAAATTCATTGCCCTGAATCATTCTTAACCGAAAATCAATACTTTACTGTACTGTAATAGAGAGAGAAATTTTCCTACACTCACCATGTGCAGATACCATTTTGTACTCTCTGCCTCTGCCTCAGGACCACTGACTATGAAGTTGTCTGTCCCACATTTGCCACCTGCATATATATATACTCCATCCAATTACAGTATAAATGTATTCATTTAGATGATTAGTGCATTTTTCTGTATCAATACTGTAACTATTAACTCCTCCTCTTGTGCAATTTTTTTCATTGGAGTGCTCTGAAAGACATATCTATTTCCATTTATCAAATATACGTGTAGGTAAACAAAATATTTTATAAATATAATAATTTCAAAAATATTGTATTGTATTCCTTATTGTTTTAACAAACGATGTATGCATAAGAGTGCTGGGAATTATAAGACAGTATTGTAATAATGAAGTTAGCTTGCATTTCCTACTTTAATGTTTGCTAAACCTTTAGAGTCCTTGGAAATTATCACTATATGTACTCAGTAGAATTCATTTTTCCAGCAATTGCTTGGTCCCAACCATTCCAAACTAAGACATTTCACAGTCCTAGTATTGATATTGAGATTATTTGTTATGATATTCCAGTTGGAAAAAGTAATCCTGTAATGCTCAGGTTTGACTATGTGGTAAAAGAGGACATTAAAAGAGCAGAGGCAAAACAAGCCTTTAAGGGGAGATATAATTGAGGAAACCACAAACCTCAACAATTTTTATGATAATTTAGATTGGGAAAACAGATTTCATTAGCCAGAAACCAGGGCTTTGTGAGAGGTTCTGTAAAATTTTTCATGAAAGACTTAGAGACATGGGTACCTCAAATACCGAGGAAATGTTTATGAAGAGGAAAGACTGGTTTAATAAAAGATGTTAAAAAGCAAAGGAGTTTAAATGTGCACTGGTAAAGATATAGATAACACTCAAGCTAGCCAGCTTTTGCAAGGTGTAAGAGAGCAAGGAATGATTAAAGCAAGATAAAAAAGGAAGAACATAGAAAGTTTGAAAAGTGAAAAGAATATTGTGGACAAGGCAGGAGAAATCCAGAACTTTTCTATAAATTCATCAGGAGTTTTAGTCAGTTAAGGAGCAGTTAATAAGGCTAAGGGATTTACAGGGATATTGAGGATTATGTAAGAATGTGTGCATAACTGAATAACAAGTTCAAAAGTGTTTTCACAGTGGAAGATGCTATCGCCTCAACATCAGAGATGGAATGGAGAGTACTTGATCCATGCAAGGTTTATGACCTTGGTGAAATGTTCACCATCTGTACAGATGATGATTGGAGATACACTAGATAAAGCAGTTGAAATAGTGTTCAAGATGTCACTGGAGAGAGGTAAAGTGCCAAGGGAATGGAAATGGGCAAACTTCTTATCTGTTCATAAGGAAGGAGACTGGGTACATTGCAGAACTACAGATTGATCTCACTATTGAGTGTGATGTGTAAGGTTATGGAAGAGATTAATAAAAACAAGTGGATAACTTTCTATGGAGGAGAAATGACCTAAGTGAGAGACCATGATTTTAGATAAAGGTCACATGTAACAAACCTCTAAGTTTTCAGTGGGTGAATGAGCTCTGTCTTCGGCAAAAGGAAGGCTGGGTAGATCATTTGTATGTGGACTCCAGAAAGCATTTGACACTAGCACATGGGAGGCTGTTTACAAAGCTGGAGCACCAAGCAGGAAAAAGCAAGACACTCCTTCAGTGAATTGAAGATTTTCTCAATGGAAGGGAACAAATGACACATGTCAAAGAACCTGATCCAAATGAGTCGAGTGTGACCAAAAATTCTGTTCTAGGACTATTACTTTTCTTGATATATGTAAATGACATGCCTGAAGGTATGGACAGGTAACTGAATGTGTTTGCAGATGATGCAAAGGCCATGAAGGAAGTGGGAAGTAAGGAGGATTGCATCATATCAAAACTGAACCTAAACAGATTTCAAAGTTGTTTTGATATATGGTTGGTGAAATTCAACCTGAGCAAATGTAAAATAATGAGGATGGGACAAAGCTAAAGATGGCCTTAGTATCATTATTATTTAGTATGAAAAAATTTCATAATCTTGTATGTGAGAAGCATTTGGGAATTGCCACCATCCCTAACCTGTCACCAGATTCCCATATTTGGGGAAAAGTTAAGGAGACAAACTGTCTTCTGGCAAATATCTGAATAGCCTTCAAATACATGAATAAGGAAATATTTAGCAAGCATTTCATATCATACTTAAGGCCAAAACCAGATTGTGCTTCTCATGTTTGGTCACTGCACCTAAAGAAGCACAGTGAACTAATAGGGAAGATCCTGAGGAAGGCAACAAAGATAGTCCTAGAATTAGGAGAGCTAAGTTAAGGGAAAGGCTAGAGCCTTTAAATTTACCCTCCCTGGAAGAAGGAAAATTGAGAGTGATCTGATTACAACCTTTAAGTTTATAAGAGAGATTGACATGAATGGGGAACAGTTCTTCATGAGATGTAGGGATAGAGCAATCCTATGACTTAACATGAAATTAAGTCCAAATTTTTGAAAATAGGATGTAAAGAAATACTACCATATATAAGCTTAAGTGGTAAATGAATGGAAAGAATGTCTGAGGACATGATTTATGCTGGCAGCTTTATGTAAATGTAAAGAGCTTACATGGCAATGGAATGTTCAAGAGGTGGGACCTAATGAGTGTAAAACTCCATCCCTCTGCTGTACAAATAGGTAATTAAACACACACACATGAAAGATGGTCCATTCCAGCAATACATAATGGGAAAAGTATACAATTATGACACTGAAGGAACATTCAGGATGGTACATGAAACAGTAAAACACTCACTTCTTAGAGATGGTAAAATGTGGCTAATAATGGATATCAGTTATAAAGAGATAAGAGTGAGGGAATGTGGATTGTCATGGTGATAGGGTATAAGGATATTAGAGAGAGAAAGTTTAGATTCTCATGGTGATAAAGGAGTTATGGAGACAAGTTTTTAGAATGTATAATAAAAAAATTCTAATACTTACTACCTTGCCTGTTTGCTTACTAGGATGAGAGGAATTGATACAACATCATTGCAAGATGTTATCTTCAGATATACTAGCATGGCCATTGAAAATATATTATACATAAATCAGAGAAAGTAATCTTTGAATGTTCACGTTGACTGTGTGGTAAAAGAGCAGGGATGAAGTGAGACTTAAAGGGCTAAACAGGAGGTATAATTTTGGCAGCTGCAGACCTTAACAATTTCATTGGTAATGTAGATTGAGAAATGGAGTTCATTTGCCAGGAACCATGGCTTTGTGAAATTTACAATGGAGTAGGAATATAGGTACCCCTAGCCTCAAAGATACAAAGGGAATGGTAAGAAGAAGGAAAGAATGGTTTATTAGATGTCAAAAAGCACAGGACCTTTAGATGTGCAGCAGTGAAGATAGAGATGGTACTTGTCACCCAGCATTTCCCTGGTATATGAGAGTAAGGAATGAATATAGCAGGAGAAGAATGGGGAAACAGAAAGTTTATTGTGAGCAAGACTGGAGAAAATCTAAAACTTCTGTAACTCATCGTGAACAAATTATCAATTAGAGAGAAGTTAATCAGTTAAAGGGATCAGAGGGAATAATTTTATAAGTTGATGTAAAGATATGGGGGAAGTGAATAACAAATTGAAGTGTTTTGCAGTAGATGACAGTATATATCACCAGTAACAGTACGATAGAAAGGGGAGGAGGTTTTAGGAAATGTTAAAGATATCTAGAAATGACTTCATCAGAATACTAAATGTCTCATGGTCCAGATAAGATTTCACCACATGTGGTGAAGATGTGTATGGATATGCTAGATAAACCTCTTGAAATACTGTTCAGTATGTTATGGGAGACAGGTAGAGTGCCAGGTGAATGGAAAACAGTAAACATCATACTTGTCCATAAGAAAGAAGCCTGGGAAGAGGCACTGAACTACAGACAAGTATCCCTTTCAAGTGTGGCCTGTAAGGCTCTGGAATACTGGATGACTTTTTATAGAGGAGAAACTACTTAAGTGAGAGACAGTATGGTTTTATGGAAAAGAGGTCATGTGTAACAGAATTCTAACATTTCTATGAGAGTGAGCTTTGTATAAAACGAAAGGGAATGTTGGGTGGGTGGATTGTTTGTATCTGGACTGCCAAAAAGTGTTTGATCACCAGGCATGAACACAGGAACACTCCTTTGATGGATAGAAGATTATCTTGGCGGAAGGAAACAAAGGACACATTTCATAGGAGGCTTCTCAAAATGGGTTGAGGTCACCAACAGAGTACTGCAGGGTTCTATTCTGGCACCATTACTCCTCTTAATGTATATGAATGTATATGAAAGAAGTGAAAAGCTTGGAGGATTGTATCAACATACAAGTGCACTTGACTGATTCCAAAGCTGATCTGATACATGGTTAATGAAATTTAACATCAGTAAATTCAAAGTAATGAATATGGTCATGTAAAGAAGGCATCAATGTGATCATCATCTAGGAGACATGCTGCAGTATCCTGTATTTGAGAGAACTGGGAGTGGACATTGTCCCAATCCTGTTACCAGAGTCCCACTTAAAGAAACTAGTTAAGGAGACCAAATGCTTGCTAATGAATATTAGAAATGCATTCATTTTATGGATAAGTGAATATACAGTAAGCTGTTCATATCGTACATAAGGCCACAGTTGGACTATGCTTCTCAAGTTTGGTAACCACACTTAAAGAAGCACAAAGATCTAAAAGAGAAGGTTCAGAAGGGAGCAACATAAATGGGACCAGAATTAAGTGCTGAGTAATAGGAAAAGGCTAGAGGCTTTGAATGTATCCACCTTGGAAGAGAGAAAAATAAGGGATGACCTAATTACAGCCTTTAAGTTCTGAAAACAGATTGATGACTCTGACAATTGAACATTTCTTCAAAAGATTTAGGGATAGAACAACTATAGGTAATAACAAGAAAGTAAGTCATAAACCTGTAAAAAAGATGTGGTATGTAAGATTGATGGATGAATTAAATGATATAGCTAAAGGCATAGGTAATGCAGACAGCATACATAACATAAGAACTTGTATGATGGAAAATGATTAGTACACACACACACACACACACACAAAATTCAAAATTTTTCATAACATAGATTAGAAAAGTTGTGAGGAATGGGGGATATGCAGGGGGCAATGCTGGCATGTGTGAGAGATTCATGTGGCATGCGAAAGGTGGGAGGCAGGCAGATTAGAAAGGGTAGTGTGTTGTGGAATGAAGTAGTAAAGTCTCTAGTGAAAGAGATAAGGGAGATGTTTGGGCAGTACATACTGGGAAGGAGTGCAGACGATTCAGGGATGCATAAGAGAAAGCTGAAGGAGGTAAAGAGGAAGGTGCAGGGGTTGAAAAAGAGATTAAATGAGAGTTGGGATGAGTGAGTATTAGTAAACTTTAGGGAGAATAAGATGTTTTTGTCTTGTAAGAAGGTTAATATCATACCAAAAAACAAGAGAACAGATATAGAAACATGAGTAAAGGGCAAAAGGGGAAGTGATAACAGGTAGTGATGAAATGAGATGAAGTGAATATTTTGAAGGACTGTTGAACGTGTTTAATGATAGGATGGCAGATGTAGGGTGACTGGGTCAAGGGGGTATGCAAAATGAGAGAGTTATGAAGAGTGGTTTGGTGAAGAGAGAAGAGGTGGTGAAAGCCTCATGGTAGATAATTTGTGACAAGGTAGATGGTATTATAGCTGAATTTATTAGAAAAGGGGGTGACGACTGTTTTGTGGATTGGTTTGTTGGGATTTTCAATTTATATATGGAGGTGCCTGATGATTGGCAGAATTTGTGTGTAGTGCCATTGTATACAGACAAGGGGGATAAATGGGAGTGTTCAAATTACTGATGTATAAGTTTGTTGAGTGCACCTGGTAAGTTGTATGGAAGGTTAGTGATTGAGAGTGAAAGCATATACAGATTGGGGAAGAGCAGTGTGGTTTCAGAAGTGGTAGATGTGTGGATCAGGTATTTGCACTAAAGTATGTGTGTGAAAAATACCTAGAGAAATGGATGGATTTTCATGTGGCATTTATGTATGTATGGGAGGAAAGCTGCTAGAAGCAGTGGGAAGATTTTACCAAGGGTGTGAGGCATGTGAACAAGTAAGGAGGGAGAGAAGTGAATGTTTCTGGTGATGGTGGTCTGTGTCAGGACTACATGATGTTACCATGGTAGTTTGATTTATTTATGGATGGGGTGGTGAGGCAGGTAAATGCAATTGTCTTGGAGAAAGGGTCAATTGTGCTTTCTATAGAGGATGAGAGGACTTGGGAAGTGAGTCAGTTTTTGTTTCCTGTTTATGCAGCACTGGTGGCAGATTGGAATGAGAAACTGTAGAAGTTGGTGACTGAGTTTGGAAGTGTGTGTGAAAAGAGGAAGTTTAGAGTAAATGTCTGGCAAAATGGTTAATCTAGCAAGGCGTTGGAACCAAGAGCGCTAGAAAATCGGTGGTGTACCTGTATTAGGTTTGGCAGAGTCAAGGGACAGGTTAGTTGGGATATGAGTTTGAATGGAGAAAAATCGGAGGACATCAAGTGTTTTAGATACCTGGGAGTGGACATTGCAGCAAGTGGTACCATAGTGAATCAGAGGGTTGGTGTAGGTGGCAAAGCTTCTGTTAGTACTGAAAAATTTGTCAAGCGATTTTTATCTGGGAGAGCAAAAATGGGTATGTTTGAAGGATTAGTAGTACCAATAATATTATATGGATGCTAGGCATGGGCTATAGATAAAGCTGTGCAGAGGAGGGTGAATGTGTTGGAAATGAAGTGTTTAAAGACAGTATGTGGTGTGAGATGGTTTGATCGAGTAAGTAATAAAAGGGTAAGAGAGATGTGTGGTAATGGAAAGGGGTGTGGTTGAGAGAGCAGAAGAGGGTGTGTTGAAATGTTCTGGACATATGGAAAGAATGAGTGAGAAAAAGTTGGCAAAGAGGATATGTGTGTCAGAAGTTGAGAGAGCAAGGAGAATGGGGAAACCAGATTGGTGATGGAAGGATGGAGTGAGAAAGATTTTGGGTGATTGAGGCCTGAAAATGTAGGGGGGCCAATGGCTTGCATGGGATATATTGAATTGGAACCATGTGGTACACTGGGGTTGACTTGCTGTCAGTGGACTGAACCAGGGCATGTGAAGCATTTGGGGTAAACCAGGGTAAGGTCTGTAGGGCCAGGTTGTGGATAGGGAGCATTACAGACAACAGCTAGAGAATGGATGTGAACATTTGCAGCCTTCCTTTGTCTGTTCTTGATGCTACCTCACTAACATGTGAAATGGAAGTCAAGCACAGAAAGAAAAATAAAAGATTGGAAAATGGAAATCAGTAGCCAGGAATCAGGGCATCGTGGTGAGAGGTTCAGTGAAATTTAAAAGTGGAGCAGGAACATGAGTGATTTAGCCTTAAATATGGAGTGAATGTTAAAAAGGAGGGAGGAAATGTTTTATAAAAGATATCAAAAAGCAGAGGAGCTTGAGGTATGCAGTATTGGAGATAAAGACGAAACTGGCAGATAGCCAGCTCTTGGAAGGTATAAGAAAACAAGGGATGAGGGTAGCAGGATTAGAAAGGAGAAACAAAGAAACTTCGAAAGGAATATTGTGGATAAGGTAGAAGAAAGCCCTAAACTTTTCCTTAAATCATTAGAAGTAAATAGTCAGTTTTATAGGGATATGTAAGATTTGAGGGATATGTAAGATTCTGAATAATATATTCAGAAGTGATTTAGCTGTTATAGATTTTATACATAGCCCCAACACCAGTAAGATGGGGAGTGGAATAGGTTTAAGAAAACATTTAGATTTGTAGAAAGCGTGAAGGTGAGAGAAAAGGTTTACAGAGGATTTAGCCTCAAGTACAGAGGGCATTATGAGACAGAGGTTTAATGAAATGTTAAAAAGCAATGAAGCCTTGAGGTTTGCAGTGGCGAAGATGTAGACAGCACTCCAGCTAGCCAGCATTTGCAAGGTACAAGAGAGCAAGAATTGAATGTAGCAGGAAAAGTATGAAGGAATAAGAAAAAGATTGAAAGAGCATTGTGGACAAGTTAGGTGAAAATCCAAAACTTTTGTAAGTTCATCAGGAGTCATTTGTCAGTTTAAGAGTAGCTAATCAGGTTAAGGGATTCAGAGGGAAGAAATGTAGAGGAACGTGTAAGGCTATATCAGGTACTAAGTAACAAGTTCAACAGTGTATTCGCAATTGAAGACATTTTAACCCCAACATCTGTGAGAAGGAATGAGGAGGTTTTAGAAAACATTAAGATGTGTAGAAAAGACATAAAACAGAATACTAGAAGGTATTGACCCACACAAGGCTCATGCTCCTAATGCATTTTTACCATATGTGTTTAAGATGTGTATAGACACACGAGATAAACATCTTGAAATATTGTTCAGGATGTCACTACAGAAAGGCAGAGTGCCAGGGGAATGGAAAAGGGCAAGCATTATACCTGTCTATAAGCACAGAGACCAGGAACAGGTATTGAACCACAGACTGATCTCACTGATGATTGTGGTCTGTAAGGTTCTGGAAAAAATAACTAGAGAGCCAATCAACATCCTATAGAAGGGAAGTTACTTGGGAGACAGCACAATTGTATGGAAAGGAGGTTGTGTATAAGAAACCTCTTAGATTTCTAAAAGAGAATGAGTTTTGTCTGAGAAAAAAGGGAAGGCAGAATTGTTTGTATCTGGATTTGAACTTAGATTGTTTGTATTTGGAGATTGTTTGTATTTGGACTGCCAGAAAACATTTGACACTGTACTGCATGGAGGGCTTATTTAAGAAGCTGGATGACCATGCAGGAATAATGGAAAATAGCCTTCAATGGATAAAATGTTATCTTATTTGCAAGGAAACAATGGATGCAAATCAGAGGATCTTTCTACAAATAAGAATAATTTTTGAAAATCAGAGGATCTCTACAAATAAGAATAATTTTTAATAAAAATTATCTTATTTTCAGTATGACATTAGGGGAAGACCCCAGCCTTTAAGCAGAGTAGAGGAAACTGAAAGTGTAGCATAATGCATCAGTTCACTGGATACACTATGGCTTTAAATGGTGGTAATTAGCCTTGATTGAAAAGCCTTTATGTTGCACTATGATTAAGATGTATATAATGTGTTGGAATTAAATGGCTATGGCTATTGAAGTGGCTATTTTGTAAAAATTGTGAGGCAGTTAGGACACCTTTTACTGATACTGAGAGCACATAAAGGGTTAACGACATCCTTCTTGCCTTTTTTTTCTATATACAGGTACACCACCAAATTTCCGGCAGCTGATGGTTTGGCACCTCCTTTAGTCTGGACAAAATTACATGAGGGAACTTGAAATTACCTTGGCCACCAGACTAGTTTACTAGGCGGCCACAGATGACATTGTATATAGGGTGCGCTTATTTACATTCTTTATACGGCACTTGTTGGTGATGATACTGCAATTCTGTGAGATTCTTAGCTTTTTTGCTTAGATTTAACCCTAGCTATGGCTTCTAAGACATATGAGAGTGTCAGTCATGGTAAACACCAGTCCCTATCGATCCAAGATAAAGTAGAACTGTTGAAAAAATGGACCGTGGTATTTTGGTGCATAAGCTGTGTGACATATACAGTATTGGTTCATCAACTTTTTATAATATAAAGAAGCAAAGGGAGATGATTTTGAAATTCTATGCAGACAGCGATTCAAAGAAGCAAATGATGATTAGAAAAACTATGAAAGATGGTAAGAGTACTAAGCACAGTCGATTGATGATGGAATGATTAGTGTCGGAGTGGACTTGTCAGGTAGCATGATAATGGACCATGCTAAGTTGTTCCATAAAGAACTTAATTTACAACATGAGCATAACTTTAGTGAAGGATGGCTTTAAAGATTCGAGAAGCATCATGGAATTTCAATGAATAAAGAGTGCAGAGGAAAGCAGTCTGCAAACCTCGAAGGAGCTGCCAAGTATGTGGACGAATTTGCGAAACTCATAGCTGACGAGCACCTCAGTCCTGAGCATGTGTATAATGCAGACGAAACTGCATTATTCTGGCGATGCACACTTAGGAAAACACTGCAACAACTGAAGATGAAGAAGTCCCCCACAGGATTCAAACAATCTAAGGACAGACTTACCATCTTAGGGTGCTCATACCTTTAATATTTGTTTAATTTAAAATTTCTAGCAGTCCATGGTATACTTTAAACTCATGGGAGTTGCATGATTAGTGGGTTAGAGGTGTGTTGATGAATTATTATTACATGACCACGGTTGGTCCGGCAAAATGGTTAATCTGGCAAGGTTTTGGAACCAAGAGTGCTGGAATATCAGTGGTGTACTGTATATATATTGGCACTTAAATATATTTTTCATTCCAGTGGAACACTTCTTTTTTAGAGCAAGATCATACATAACATCCCTAGCAGCTTGTCTAGGGTATTAGCGCACTCCTAAGGTACAAAAAGAGAAATGCTATTCGGTCCATTAGATCTGAGCATGTCCTGCTTCTTCATAAATCATCTTACTTCCTGAGGTGTTTGTGCACTCACATATGTCCTGCTTCTTCGTATTTCATCTTACCTTCAAAGGTTTTTGTGCACACAGAACTGTTCAAAAACAAAAATACAGGATTTGCTTTTACCAACAAGCATTCAGGAAATATACCATGTAAACAAGTAGAAAGATAAATTATGTTTTGAATAAGGTTACATGGAAATTGTCATATGCACGTTAATGTATGGAAGTGTACTTGGGAAATCATATAGGAAGATTTTGCATATGTTTTCCTGTTCATGATTGTAGATTGAGAAAGAATTGTCCATAAAAAAAGTCTACCTTTGCAGCCTAAGCACAAACAGCAGTGTTTATTTTTCTCATAATTTGCAGGTGACTTTTCATGATGTGTGTTTTAACAAATTTTTTATTTGTGTAACATTAATGATATAATTAGAATGCATAAATAGTACATGTGAGTGGAGATACATTTTCCTATGTAAACATGTAAAACTCTAATAGAAAGTTCTTTTCTTTTACAGTCTCAGTATGTATCTGATCTGTTCCAGCCACAACAGTTACCAGCCACTGTCAGTAAAGATCAGACAGTCATTCTACAAGACCGTCGTTTTGTTGATAATGAAAATGAGAACAGCACTGCTCGCACAAATTAAGATCTACAAATATCTTTGAGAAAATGTTGTTGTACAGTCTCCACAAAAACTCTGAAGATTATTGTTTAAAGTAAGGCTTTCATGTGTCAGGTTGTATTTGTGGAACGAATCCTATTACTCACTTATGGTGGTGATATTTTGTCTGGTGGCATGGTGCAGTCTTAGAATTTAGATTGTATGCTTTGCAACCCCAGATATTGGTACTGAAAGTGGAGTGATGCAGCTTTTGCTCACTGTCCATATGTTAAGCAATGCTTTCATTATTTCTGTTCTGGGTGATATTTTTCCTTTACAGTAACTAACCATGGGTCCTAAGAAATTGTTTTGAAAGGAAAAGACATGTATTCTTGCTTGGAAGTAATGAATTGTACCTACAAATAAACTTTCAAGATATAATGGCAGGGCTGTCAACACCATCTAGACACTTTTTTCTTTGTTATGTCATTGCTTCTCAAAAAATTGGGATTGGTTGATCTCGGATGACCAGTAAGGCAACTAATAACCTTGAGGTGGAAAAAACACATGCCCATCAGGTTACCAGTTGCCTTACTGGCTTAACAAGTTCAACCAGATCCAGCTTTTTAGAGAGGGCTGACATGAAAAGGAAGAAAGGAAAAAGTATCTAGATGATGTGCTTGGTCTGCCAGTATGTCTTCAAATCTCATGTGTAGAAGCATTTTCTTGCTTCCAAGCAATAGTATGGGCCTTTTCTTTCTGGGACAACTTTGAATTCATGGCCAGTTACTGAAAGAGGCGAAATATCCCCTGAGACAGATATAGGAAAAATATCATTAAACACAAATACAGCAAGAAAAAATATAATCTCTCCACTCTGAATACCATGGGAGAACTGAGGCAGCAAACAAATTGTCACCTGCACTCTAAGACAGTATCATGCTACTAGAGGGAAGATAATTCCACCCTAAGAAAGTAATAAGATTTGATTTTTTATACAAATAAAACCTGATGCACGTTTTTTTTATGAGAAGCATTGACAGGTATAAAAAGGGATTAGCATTTACAAGTATTTGTACTTCCAGAGAATATTTTACTATTGTTTTTATGTGTCCATTAAACTGACAAAAGATAGATATTCTTATGGTCATGATTTTGGTAAAACCAGCATTAATGTGTAATGATGACCTTGTTGGGACATGTTCACTTTTTCAAGATTTCTAATTTGGTAATTCTGTGATTTGTTTGTTAGAAATATTTCTCATCTTTTTTTAATCAGTATTGCCTTTATCAGAGTTTTGAAGGATTCATTTAATTTCTGCATTATATATTTGTTAAGTTCAACATTTTGCTTAATGCTACTGAACAAAATCACTTTTATGAGAATGTGGTCTATCTTTGTAAGTTTGCTGGAACATTGGAACAGTTTGCTTGAGGATGAAAGATACATTTTAGTTAGAGAGGAAATTCAGTTCCCTCACACTTAGTAGGCTTTAGAATGTAATAGATGGAAATCAGCAAAGGATATAAGATATAGTTGTTTGTCTTCGTATTCACGTAGCAGACTTTGATTATGTATTCCTTCTTCATTTTTCATGAAGTATGTTTAATATTCTGCTCTGGATATATGTTGAAAATTTAACCAATGGTATTATCATTTTTTCTTAACTAAACAAGACTGGAAGATCCATGTTTGATGCCTAGAAATATTTACCAGCTTAATGTGGTATTTAGAGATATATAAAATCATATATTTTATTTTCATCAAGACCTTG
>JAUUDZ010428932.1:0-13816 GCA_032361705.1 Panulirus versicolor
AAACCCACCATTACTGGCAGGGGCTGAGGTAAATGGGTCTAATAAAAAACTTCTTACCTTGCGTTTAAAACTCAGATCACGAGGCTCCTCAGGAGATGGAGAATGTGATGACTGATGGAGGTCTGAGCCCATACTGCCCATTAGATCAGGAGACATGCGCTCTTCCTCTGCCATGTTGAGGTTCATTGTGTTACACACGTACTAAAGAGACAGAAATTTTGGTGATAATTTACATAAACACAAATTCATTGCTGCAATACTATATCCTTTACATGAAATAAAGACAGTCAATAATATAATCAGTATTATATGATGTAAAACTAATATATAACTGGATGTAAACAATCACATTAATATATACTTGGATGTAAACAATCACATGACTGTGGCATGTTTAAAGAAAAAAGTACTTAAGACATGGTACTATATAATGTAGAGTACTTTAAACAAAAAATTTCTTCCCTCTTTCATCCCATGCAGAGATGAGACACTTTCCTCTTTCAAAAGTATTTCCTTTAAAGGGAAGCAAACTTTTGTGATGAATGTGAAGGTATATCCTACAACAGTTATCAAGGTGTCTAAATGTTATTCCTCTTGCCAAACCCTCCAAGTCGGGCAGATGCAGGTGGAGTCTTGTTATGCATATGGGCATACATACACATACTTTTTTCAAAAATGATCGGCATTTCCCACATTAGTGCCAAGAACAGACAAAGAAAGATCGCATCCACTCACATCCATTCTCTAGCTCTCATGTGCAATGCAATAAAAACATAGCTCCCTGTCCACAACCAGGCCCCACAAACTTTCTCAGGGTTTATCCCAAATGCTTCACATGCTCTGAATCAGCCCACTGACAGAGTGTTGACCCAGGGAAATCACATCATTTCAATTCACTCCGTAGTCTTCCACATTATCTCGTCCATGCCTTTCATCATTCCTGCATGTTCAGGTCCCAACTGCTCAAAATCTTTTTCATCCCATCCTTCCATCTCCAATTTGGTCTCCCTGTTCTTCTTGTTTCCTCCAAGACAGTGGGTAGTGAAAAAATGAATGAGACAGAATAAGAGAACGGATGGTGAATGAAAATACGAAGAAGAAACAACATACAATCAGAGTCCAAACTCCTCTGCAATGCCACAGAAGAGTTCACTTCTGTTAAGGTGCAAGCTCATGTCATTAATAACCTGAGAACAGTCTCAAGATTTCTGTAAACATTCTCAGGAACTTTCAAGTAATATTACAAACTCACCATCCACACGATCAGGGATGTGGTAGCTATCTTCTTAAGCCTATGAACATTCCTATGCTACAATTGGAGGAATTACATGATGTGAAAATAGAGTAGACTTGCCAGGTTTTATGAACAGGTACAAGTATGTACAAAATGATGACCATACACAATCCTTTAGCTACATTAATTTCCTCTAAGGTGAAAAGCAAAAGCATTTTCTCCTGACTCAGTTGAGAGATATCTCCAGAAAAGTTTTAAGGGAATATCAAAACTCTCATCAGGAGAAATAAGATTCCAGTGGAGACCCAATGGCTTTCATTAATAAGTAAATAAATAAATATGCAGATTGAAAAATGAAACTTCCTCAAGGATGTTTACCTCATAAGACCAAACTAATAAAACATAGACTATGTGAAGGACTTCCAATCGAAGTTTAAAAGATGAGAGATTTTCAAGCTGATGAAATCCTCTTGAAAAAGTTTTTAGTGATGTTGGAATATGAGAGAAATCTTTGGAGGGAGAAATGAAAAATTTTGTGATTAGAGGTTTGATTTGCTACTTAAGCCTGGTGAATGTACCTCCTGTATGTCACTGGATGGGAGCATTGGGCTGGAAATCCTCCCTTCCTATATTAGCTTCCAAAAGGAACAGAGGGAGGAGCCAACAGAATTTTTTTCCCTCAAAAGCTCATCTATATTTTCCTCATGCTACCCAGCTCAATATAATATAATATAGAAAAGAATTGCTAATCAATGAACATGTACTGAGTAGGACACCTATGGCTTGAAACTGGATACAAGGGACTTTTACATTGAACAATTTCACTTATCCTATCCAGCTTGATGATTGTATGAAAAGATTGCAATGTCAAAACTCCTAATCAATCATTGACCAAATTAGTATAGCTACCTCTGTATCTGATTTGTTCAGTATCAATAAAGTTTCATGAAGAGCCAGGACACAAGAAGTGAACCCTATTGCTAAAAACAGGCACAGCACTACTCATCTATGTTGTTAAGTCACTGAAAGTAAAGAAGTTCTTGTAAGACCACAGTCACCTTGAAACAGAAAGCAGCAATCTGTGAATATAAATGTACTGAATCCACAGCCATTTAATGCTACCCTAGTAAAATTTTCTAGTAAACTAAGGCCCAGTGATAATGTTGCACATCCTGATCCCACACATATCTCAGAAACTAAAAAAAAAAGACTTGAAAAGTTGCTGGATCAGTGTGACTGGAAACATCTTACTGAGCATTAAAAAACTGAGTTGAGTGAACTGTTGATGTCAATGTGTGAACATCATCATTCTGAGAATTATAAAGTAGTTGGAGTTATTGTTTCAACTATTTGAGGACAATGGAGTGAAAATGAATGTGTGTACATGTGATTTTCATCAAATGAAAAGTTATATTTCTAGGTCATACAGTGTTGCAATATGGCTGTCAGCCTGACCCTGAAAATGTAGAAGTTGATAAGAACATGAAACCATCCACCAATGTTAAAGAAGTCACAAAACTCCTAATAAAGGTAGATTTCTCCAACACTGCTACCTCACTAACTGATATTATCCAGCTAGAATGGACAGAGAATTGTCAGTAAACCTTTAAACAGTTACAACATGACTGTCAATACACCTTGGAACAGTTAAAACATAATTGTCAATCAGCCTTTGAGCACCTTAAACGTAACTGTCCATAAGCCTTTAAAAGTTATAACATAATTGTCAAAAAGCCTTTGAAATGTTAAAACAATTGTCAATAGGCCTTCAAACAGTTAAATTATAATTGCCAATAAAGCTTTTAAAAGTTAAGATATAACTGTCAATAAGTCTTGAACAGTTAAAGCATAATTGGCAATAAGCCTTTGAACAGTTAAAACATAATTCAGTCGAGTATCCTGTATTAATGAAAACAGGCATGACCTTTATACTACACACTGATGCTACTGCACATCTTGTAAGAGCGGCATCAATGAAGACATAAAATGACAAGACTTTAAAACCAATTTAATACTTCTGTAAAAAGATAAAACCACACAAGACCCACTTTTCCTCTACAGGCAGGGAACTTTATTGATTGTTTAAGCAAGCAAACACTATCATCACTTCTTGTGAAAATAAATATGTAGAGAGTAAACTCACCTTGCATGAACAGATGTAGCTTAGGGATATGAGAGTACAATGTTGTCACAGAATACAAAATGGAAGAGAACAATGTAGATGCTGTTCAACTAATAGGACAAATAAGAGCATTACCTTGGTTAGTATCTAAGCAAGAATTAGGTATGTCCAAAGAATTCAGTGCATTGCAGAAGAATGAAAGATGAAGCATTTCAATTTCAAAATTTTCTTAAGAGCAGCAGCCCTTCCCCACACATAGGTACCCCAGAGATATACTAAACCAGTTTATGTTACAGGATGGAATATTACACCTACTAGCTGAGAGGAAGGATAAAAATTTTCAATATCTCCTTGTAGTTCAACAAGAATTGCAGTGAAGCTTAAGCCCTGATCAAGTCAGGTCATTAAGGTAGAAAAAAATCCTTTAGCCTAATCGTAGAAGATATATGCTTTATTACATAACTGACTGTGTAGGATGCCAACAATTAGAAGGTACCCAAAGCTTGCAGCAACAATGGCATATGCTACCTCCAGTAACTCAACCTCAAGCAAAAATATCATTATCACTGATGAGTAATGGAATTCAGGGTTATTATGTGCTGAGAATCCTAGATGATTACAGATATGTAAATGTTTACACATGAAGGACTAAGAGTGCAGAAGTCAGTACTTTCACCATTATCTGTGAGATTTTAGTTTATTTATTTACAAACAATAGTAAAGAGTATACGGCCCAACACAAGAAATTTAAGCGCAAAATTCAGTATTATGAAGTTTTATACATCTTATCATCCTCAAGAAAACAGTTTATCTGAGCACATTCAGAAATCAATGGATGCTGTGTTATGTACTTTGCATAATGAAAATCCCTTGAGGTCGCTAAAATATATAAAAGGGATGCAATGACTACTGAACAGTGCCATAGATACATCACTAAGTGAACAACAGCAATTTGTGTCTTTTCAAGTTATGAAGTCAGTAAAACTGGTAGGAAAATCTGAAAATTACCCATGATACTATTCAACAAACTACTCTACAATTGGCAAGGAGCTACTGTATAAGGCAAGACTAATATGAAGTGAAACAGCTGTAATAAAAGCGAACTATTTAGGTGAGGAATGAGCTTCCTATTCCTAGAACTAGCAGGGCACTAAATGTTATGGAAGTGTTTGATAAGGGTTCACATATAGCCTTTTGACCTTGCCTGGTAAGAAAAAATATGAACAAAGCAGGACAGAATATCAAGGATAGCTCTGGTGACTGTAAGAACCCAGTGAAAAGACAGAGTTAGTTTTAAAATGCCAGAGGTCTGGTGGACACATTCATATGTTGATATATTGCATACAGATAATTTCTTTAACCTACAACATACCATGATTGAAAAGCACTCAAGTAAGTCTTGTGCTTCTAATAAGAGAAGTAGCAATGTCAACATTCTGAGGAAGTTTGATGCTTGTCAATAGAGCGTCATCACTAAACCCCTTGGCTTATCCCTATATGTTCAAGTGTCATTCCTACATGATTATTGTGGTATTCTAAATTACTTTTTTACGTAAGTACAAGTCTGTTGAGTATACCTGGTAAACTGTATAAGAGAAAAGTGAGTGAGAGGGTAATGGCACATACAAAGGATCAGATTTGGGAGGTGCAATGAGGGTTCAGGTGCGGCAGAGGAAGTGTGGACCAGGTGTTTCCTTTGAAAAATAATTGGAGGAAAAGAGGAATCTAGATGTGGCATCTGTGGGTCTGAAGAAAGCATATGATAGGGTTGAATGAGATGTCAGTTGGAAGGATGCTATGAATAAATGACACGAAGACAAGCTACTAAATGCAGTGAGACTCCATTGGCAGAGGAAAGATGTGTGTGTGTGTGAGTCAAGATTAGGGGTAAGTGGTTCCAAGTGAAGGTGGATCCATGTCAGGTGAGTGTGATGTCACTATGGTTTTTTTTAAATCTGTTTATGGATAGGGTGGAGAGGGAGGTAAAGGAAAGAAAGGTCTTGGAAAGAAGGGCAAATGCATATCATGCTGAGCTAGGAAAACCTGGGAGGTGAGCCAGTTGTGGTTTGCTGGTGGAAGACTTGAGAGAGAAACTGCAGAAGCTGGTGTCTGAGTTCGGAAGTGTGTGCGAGGGAAGGACTTTGAGTTAATGTGTATAAAAGTAAGGTTGCAAGGTTGAGCAAGCTGGAGAGATAGGCTAATTTGAGTGAGCTCAAACTGGGAGAACTTGGAAGAAGTTGAGCGTTTGAGATACTATGGAGAGGTCATGACAATGGACAGAAATACGAAAGCCGAATTAATCCACAACATGGGTGTGGGGGCAAATGTCCTGGGTGCATTGAGCTGTGGAAAGAGAGTTAAGGGCAAAGTATGTCTTATGGTGTAGTACTCCTTAGGATGCAGTACGAATGAAAGCCTTGGGTTATAAATGCAAAAGAAGACAATGGAGGTGTTAGAAATGAAATGCCTGGGGAAAATACGTGGTGTGATGATGGTTGATTGTGCATAGAAAGTGAGTCAGAGAGAGGTGTGGCAGTGAGCAGGGTATGATTGGATATAGAAAGAGGATGAGTGACGAGAGACTGACTAGAGGGTACATGTATCAGAAAGGGAAGATGGAGATCAAGGAGAGGGAAGAATGGAGTGAAAAAGACTTAGAGTTATTGGAGACTGAGCATGCAGGAGGAGAGGAATGCATGGGAAAGAGAATTGTTGTGATGGTATACTGTCAGTAGACTGAACCAGGGCATATTAAATGGTCAGAGGAAATCACAAAAAGGTCTGAGGGGCTTATCTGTGGATACTGAGATCTGGTTTCAGTGCATTATACTTGACAGCATGGGATTGGATGAGAGCAAATAAGGCTGTTCTTCATCTG
This sequence comes from Panulirus versicolor, assembly GCA_032361705.1. Classification (NCBI taxonomy): domain Eukaryota; kingdom Metazoa; phylum Arthropoda; class Malacostraca; order Decapoda; family Palinuridae; genus Panulirus; species Panulirus versicolor. The sequence goes on from JAUUDZ010428932.1 coordinate 6,235, forward strand.
TTCCTAGTCCTACATCATTAACATGCAAAATAGCAAACAAGTATGAAATTAGCAAGACTAATAATCCAAGTGCAATTATCAGCTCACTACAATAACATATAGGATACTTTAGTGCAAGAAATGAGTGGATACTGTTTTTCATGATTCTATTAATGCATTTGAAAATGTACACAACAAATTCTACAAGGGAAAGCAATAAAACAAAACAAAGTTAAGTTTTAAGCTTAAAAAAAGAAATTCATGATATGGGAAGTAGCAAACTCTGTAGGGAATAGAGTTGCCTCAATTCTTATTACATTAATGATACTAGACATCAACATAGAAGTAAAAGAAAGTATACTCAGGTGCTTCACTGATGTCATTTGAGTTAGCAGGTGTATCCAAAGCTTATTCAAAAAGAAACACAAAGACAATCTATGACTGAACAGGTGTGAATCTGAAGGAATTCAATGATCATTTGAGCAAATAAGTCATGGTCTATCTGGAAATGTGATACACAGTGAAACATAAGTGAAACTCTAGAAGTCATCATAAAAAATAAACTAGAATTTAAAACACAAACTGAGAGAAATAACAATCAAGCCAAGTAATGAGTAGTATGATAATGGGAACCTTTCACTACAAAGGCAGATGACTATCTGTGAAAATTTTTGATGTGCACACAAGGGGTAAAATTGAACACTGCTTATCATGTACTCATCAACCAAACTGAAATTAACAAACTGAGGAAGAATTTAGAAGCATTTCATGACCAAGATCAAGGGACAGAGCAGATGAAATACCATAAGAGGCCATTAGAACTTGAACTTAAGGCCTAGAAAGAACAAGAATGACACACATGATACCCATTCAACGTATGTAATTAAAAACCACCAAATAAGGAAGAAAGAAAATGATGAAGTCTGAAAGAATACCATGGAAGCAGGAGACCAAAATCAGAGGTGGAAGGATGGAGTGAACAAGATTTTGAGCAATCAGGGCCTGAACATAAAGGAAGGGGAAAGGCATGCAAGAAATAGTGAATTGGAACAGTGTGGTATACCAGGGTCGACATGCTGTCAATGGATTGAACCAGGGCATGTGAGCTATAGATAGAGTTGTGCGGAGGAGGGTGGATGCATTGGAAATGAGATGTTTGAGGACAATATGTGGTGTGAGGTGGTTTGATCGAGTATTAAAGAAAGGGTAAGAGAGATGTGTGGTAATAAAAAGAGTGTGGTTGAGAAAGCAGAAGAGGGAGTCTTGAAATGGTTTGGTTATGTGGAGAGAATGAGTGAGGAAAGATTGACAAAGAGGATACATGTGTCAGAGATAGAGGGAATGAGGGAAAGCAGGACACCAAATTGGAGGTGGAAGGATGGAGTGAAAAAGATTTTGAGTGATCGGGGCCTGAACATACAGGAGGGTGAGAAGCATGCAAGGAACAAGTAAATTGGAATGATGTGGTATACCGGAGGTTAATGTGCTGTCAATGGACTGAACCAGGGCATGTGAAACATCTGGAGTAAACTATGAAAAGGTTTATGGGGCCTGGCTGTGGATAGGGAGCTGTGGCTATGGTGCATTACACATGACAGTTTGAGACTAAGTGCGACGGATGTGGCCTTTTTTTGTTTGTTTTCCTGGCACTGCCTCGCTGAAGCAGGGGGTGGCAATGCTGTTTCCTGTGGGATGGGGTAGCGCCAGTAATGGATGAAGGCAAGCAAGTATGAATATGTACATGTGTATATATATGTATATGCCTCAGCATGTGTATGTATGTATGTGTATATGCTGATATGTAGATGTACGTATATGTGTATGTGTTGATATGTATACGTATGTATATATGCATGTATGGATGTTTATGTATATATATGTGTATATGAGTGGATGGACCATTCTTTCTATGTCTGTTTCCTGGCACTACCTCACTGACACGGGAAATGGCTATCAAGCATTATGAATATAAATAAATAAATGGTCAAAAGTACTTGGGAAAAGGGAAAATATAAGGAAATGAAAGACAAACAGTGTCTATGGATGAGATCATCAAGACTAAGTTTTTTTCAATAACTGATACTAAGGTAATAATTGTCTGTAATATGCAACAGAGACTTAGACATCAATGCTTGACACTAGAAGGGTGAATAGAGATTAATGCCTCTCATACTGACTCACCTTACCATGCAAGGTGAATAGAACTAATTAGTTAACAAGGAAAACTTTGTGGGACATATACAAAAATTTTCTCCATGCTCTTATGAAGCAGCTGATCCACCATATGAAAAGGGGAATAGAACTGTGGATAACACTCTAAACAAGTCAGTTACTGGAACATTTCACCTGCAGTGCATCCCATATCAAGAGGAACAATGAACCAATCTCCTAGCCTTCTATTGCATGCTAGGTGCATAAAAACACATTTATAATGAAAATGATCCTACCCTCTAAACTTCAAATTTTCAACTCATAGACCCATAGAGACCTTTACAAAAGTCCACATGCAGTACAGTATAGGTGTCACCTTTGGAATAAGTCTGGTAAAAGTGGACATGTAAATGAAGAGAATCATAACTACTGTCATGCCTGTCTAAGCAAGACAGCAACAGCAGGATAGCTGTAATTCAGAAATACAAGTCAGTAAAAAAAGAGCTGCATGAAATGGATGGAAATATTGTATTGTAAGAGAAGAAAGCCTTAAACAGCAAATTCAAGGAAGATGGTAGGAAAAAAGAAGCAATAAAAATAATTTAAGGCAAACAACATCATGGAAGGTTTGTGGAAAAAGAAATCCGAACACGAATTTTGAAAAACTCTTCTGAGTCCAGACAAGTTGAATTATGGGTTCCAGCATTTTGTTCCAATTCATGATTTACATGATCAAGGAAACACATCAATAAACCTTTCCATGAAATCCATGTACATTAAAACCTCTGTTACCTGTAATTCAAGATGACAAAATGTTCAAAACAATGAATGTTTTTAAATTTCATTAGGCAACCCTTAATAATCCAAAAACATTGAAAAATTAATAAAACACATAAAAATATTTCAAATTGTGCATATACCACATTGAGGCAATTACCATCCAAGGTTTTGTGGTGCTGGTGATTGTTACTGTCTCCCATGTGCTTCTAGTGTGGTGTGTGTTGTTCTTGTACATTTGCATATTTTGTGCAACCTAGATTACTATTGTACAATGGTTCCTTTCAAACACTGTCAGCAATTGCCTGAGCACACCTCAAAGCTATAAATCTCACATGAAATGCAAGAGGAATGTTTTATGCTTCAAAAAGAAGATGGAGTTGTGTAGAGGAATGGTTACGGGCAAGTCTACGACAACACTTATGAAAGACATCAGTATCAACATGACGACAATTTACATCATCACCGAGCAGCAGGAAAAGAGCATGGCACTTAGTAGTGCTTACTTGCTTCAATATATCAGTTTTTCCAATATGTAAAATATCTATAACAAGGTAAAAAGTTTTAAATCATTACAATTTCTGAATTATTTAATGTATTAAAAAAAAAACTCAAATAACAGGAAATACTGTTATCCAAAATGGTTGATTCCCCAAGCATTCTGGATACAAGAGGTTTTACTATATGATGACCCCACCTCTGAAATGTCCAATACATAGCAATTAAAACACAGCATGAATAATCCACAGTAAGTACTGCAAAGAAAGTCTCACTTATGCTACCCAAAAGATTTTCATTTGGTCTGATGCATCTCTTGGTGGAATTGCACTGGGAAATGATAACTCATTTTCATATCATGACAAGAACTTATGTTATTTTCCTTCAGTTACTAAATAATTTTCCTATACTTCAATTTCTTTTTAACTAATTTCACCTCATTTATAATATCTTCCCTATCAAATGCTTAGGTCATGAGGGAAACATGTGAGGCTCTTCTACTGCATTCCATTTCCTCTTTTTAACATATTTCGTGATCTTGGTCATCAATCATGGATGAATGCTGGGATAAAGATCGGAATTTGTTGCAAAATTATTACCAGAAGAATAATAGGAGTGCAGGAGACTTTGGATGTAAAAGTCCAAGCACTGGATAATTACTCTCAAATTTTATACAGGGACTGCTTTCACCCATGGTAGTGGTATGCTGTTATTTCAAGGTGGATCATTAATTCCTCATCTGTAAGTGGAGGAAAATAGCACTCCGCCCCTAGTAAAAAAAAAGAGAAAGATCTATGGGTTGAAATGAACTGAAACTAAGAAAAGGATACCATCCTCTTATCATGTTTGCAGTGTGTGCCTTAATTCAATTCTTGGAAAATGTAACAACTGGTAACCCATTACATTATCAGAAATTTGTCATACTTTTCATTAACCTCATTATATGTTAATTAAGGCCTGGCCTTGATGAGGACTTTTATCTGTGATTAGATGTCCCCCCAAAAAAATATACATTTCATAGTTATTTGCAATTTGAAAATCAGGTACCTACATTCAAATCAAATCATGACCTACAACCTAATGCTTCTATGCCATTAAGCATGCTTAGGATGTGATAAAAGTCACCTGAACAACACTGAGTCTTCCTTCTAATGTTTTACATTTCTTCCATACATACATCTCTCTCCCTAAACAATTCTAAGGTCAAGAGACAACCATTTCTTAGACCTTAGGATGGTAATGGGTGAACAGTATAAAATGATTTACCTACAAATTGAACGTGATTCTACTGCTTACGTAACGGTTGGAAAATATACTACAAAAAATTATAACTACAAAAAATAATAACAGAAAATGAAAAGCAAAATATCCTATACCAGAGAATGGCTAGCGACCTGATGAGTGTGTGAACCATTGTTTGTCCCACCTGCTTGATTCATACCTAATATCTTTTAATCTATAAAAAATGCAACATCAGAAAAAAGTCACACAGAGGAAAGGCCTAATTCTTCACTATGGATAAGCAACCTGACACTTGAGTTTGTTTTTGAAGCCTGAATTAGAAATCAGCCATGCCTACAAGGACGAAAAATTAAAAAAAGAAATTATCAATCACCATGTATCAGACAGAGGCAGCATAATAATGTAATAAACCTGCTACCTATTACACATGCATCGCAACAAAGCAACAAGTCAGAGCACGGACTTCTCATCATTTTCCCCAAGTGTCCAACAGAATAAGAAAATTAGCAAGAAAAGTAGGAGCTACAACACTGCTTGAGAAGTATAAGTTCTCATGGTAATAATATACACTTTTCCTATGTCAAACAAGTTTTGCTCCACTAAAGATCCATGACATGTCACACTGAGGCCTATTGATAGCAATTAGTCTTATTCTAAGAGTTATGAATCAACAGTGCCTAATTTGACATAGAACCTCATATTACCAAGATGCAATTACACTACGTCATAAGAAATTACACTGCAATAAGTGACACCAAAACATTTTCATTTTGTTACCAATATACAGTATGCATAAATCCTGACTGAAAAAATATTCCTCAAGACAAAGCAAACGATGACAACAATGAGAGATCAGGAGAAACTTTACTTAAAAAAATACATTTGCTTTGCAGAAGAAATCCTGAGGATAAATCAAAGGTCCAATTTAGGTACAAAAACAGATCAAAATTATCACTAATAATTTTGATTTGCTTCTATGTTCAAAGAATGTTCAACAAAAAACACAAGTTCCATTTTTTGTTAGCTAAGATGGCATAGGCAACTGAGGCCCAAATCTAGGCCATCTCATTAACAATATATAAATTATCATTATCATTTTTTCATTATTATACTTAATCGCTGTTTCCCACATCAGCGAGGTAGAGCTAAGAAACAGACGAAGAATAGCCCATCCACTCATAAACACATATATTTACACAGATGCCCATCATGAACATTTTTTTTTTTTATCATACTTAATCACTGTCTTCTGCGTTAGTGAGGTAGCACAAGGAAACAGACGAAAGAATGGCCAAACCCACCCACATACACATGTATATACATAAATGCCCACACAAGCACATTTACATACCTATACATTTCAGAGTATACATACATATACATACACAGATATATACATATATACACATGTACATATTCATACTTGCTGCCTTCATCCATTCCCTTCGCCACCCTGCCACAATTGGGTAATGTTGTCTACAAATACATAGCCAAGCCATCACCCCTCAAGAAGAAATATACTCCTTACTCTCTGTGAGTGAAAAGTCACCATATGTTGGTTTGTTTCACTGTCAGTGGACGAAAAGGAGTACAGTCTCGTCGAAAAAAATTCTTACACCCTAAGAGTCTATCTTTTCCCTGCTACTAATTGGAGTGCAGCCTTAAAGGTGCAGGAACCCTGTAGAAGGGGATGTTAGGGTTATATTACTTTAGATTGAAAAGTTTTGAACAGCAATTGAGAATAAAAAGCATGGGTAGATGGATATGCATAATTGCAGATAGGTTGCTTGTGTGTGTGTGTGTGTGTGTGTGTGTGTGTGTGTGTGTGTGTGAAGAAAGCCTGTGGTATGTTCGACAAGGACGGCTCTCTGCGCGAGGGGCAATACATCAAATCTGTCGAATCTGTTTAAAGATTTTGACGTGGTGTAAGGATATATGTGGATATCAGCTCAGCAGCTTGTGGCGGTGAGAGAGCTGTAGAGATAGATCGAGCTTTGCAAAAGAGGTGGCAAGAGGTGTTGTATTTCAAATGAGGAATTGGAACAAGCAGGGGATATGCGTGGATTCAAGGTTGAACTGGTGAAGAGAGAGGTGACGCAACAGCTGCTGGAAAAGTGGTCTTGTATCCTTTCAACAGAAGAAGGAACAGATCGGTCCATCATATTGAGGGAAAGATATTTTTCTTAGTACAACAATACAGAGATAAAAAACATTAGCACAGCTGGTAAGGAATAGGATACAGCTTTTGTCAGCAGTGTAAAGAGGATTTGCGAATAGTCTTTAAGCGAGTAACAAGGAGGAGGAATTAAGGAATGTAAGACATGCGCACACGTTGGTAAGCCTTGAGGAGAACTGGGGAGAAACGGATAAGATTTACGCTTTGTTTATGAATTCCGAAAAAGCGTACCGTAAAGTGCATAGAGAAGAACTTTGTGAAATGTTGACTCTGTGGGGCGCGCGCGCGCAAGACTGCTGAATACCTGTAAGAGCTTCCGTAATGGAAAAAGTTTTTGTATGAGAATAAACAGTGGCATGAGTGAGGAGTTTGGAAAAACAAACGTGGGACTGCTTTATGACTGTATGAAGTCACCTTGAGTTGAACATACTGTCACGAGCCTCAACCACGACGACATGGCCATTTGGTTACGATAAACTGACCTTTGCCTTGGCCCATAAGGGCCTTAGGTCAGTCTCAAGGCACCATACCTAATAAGAGTCTTCCCATCGTGTTCAAGGGCGGTAAATGTTTCATTTCTTTCATGTGATAAGACTATGTAGGATGTACGTCAGATAAGACTGGATGAGACTGGTCGCAACCATGCATCTGTGTGGGTCATGTTGTGTCCGAGTCATGGGTAGAGTGTGGGAGGAGGGGAAGTAGCTATTGTCATGTGTGAGGGAGGAAAATGCTGAAAATAAAGGCAAGTGGGAGTGA
>JAUUDZ010428943.1:0-13816 GCA_032361705.1 Panulirus versicolor
ACCCTGGGATGCACGTGAATGCGTCGCTCTCAGAAACGTTAACCATCATAAACACATGTTAAACCATATATACCTAGTGGTGCCTGCTCAAACACATATTACGCTAGAGCCAGTCACTTAGTGGTGTCTAAGGTAACATATATCACCCAGACACATCTAGCAATATTTAGGTCAACATGTTAATAACTCTTATGGAAATTCTCCTGATCCCAAAAACATCATGCGACCGCTTGATAAACATTTATCAAACGAGCGATTATCAGGAAATATCTGATAAACGTAACATAAAGGCCTACTACACACTCAAGGGGGAAAGAAGACAATGTTTGTTGGAGATCAAAGCCACATCGGTACGGAAACCTTCTACCGTCCGGGACGAGATGCTGTCGAGAGGGGAGTAGTGGCGGCTCCACGGACGCTTTCCAGCTGCAGGAATCATATATATATATCGTGGACATGGCGGCGGTGATTCTCGGGCAATAAGAGACGCTGTTGGGAAGTTCCTGGTAATATTTTGCTGGGGTTTCCTCCCACATATTACCAGTGGTATGAAATGGAATTTCGCTCGCTACTTATCCTCGTTTTCTTTTGTATTTTATTCTCAAATAAACAAGACGTACGGGTGGCGTGTGTGTGGCTGTGAGGGAGGCGTAGCCACAAGGGTTGATAATGTGTGGCGGCCAGAGAGACGTGGCCACACAGCTGACACTGAGCGTGGCGGAGGGGGAAGACGTGACCCCATAACTGACAGTGGATGTGTGGGAGAAGCCCACTGCTCTGCACTTTATTATGGTCCTTACGTAACGGATGGCTATCAGTTACCTGGGATGGGAGCGAGAGGAGCTTGCGTGGAAGGAAGAGACATAAGGTGTAATAGAAAGCGTGTGAAGTAGGGACATGTGGAGTGAATGAATGTCCAAGATACGAAGAGGAAGGAGAAATACGTTTATCAAAGGAGAAATTGAATGAGAGTTACAAGAACGATATTACTGGGCTGGTAATCTCTCTCTCTCTCTGGCTGGTCATATTTACGTATGTCGCAGTTAATCTTGAAGAATAGACACCTCGCAATAAAACCTCTCCAAGAAACTCTACTGAACTGTAAATATCTCTAAGAATGTTTAGGCCGTAATAGAACGCATATACCGAGAGAGTAAACAAAAATATGCAGTATAGAAAGAGGCAAGAAAAATTACGGAATCTCAATTACCTTTCGCAAATCATTTTGTTTTCTTCACTCTTTCTCTGTCTGTATCGCTTTACCCACTATCTTACCTCCAGCTGGAAGGGTACCACTGATGGTTGGAAGGTTGCCACTAGTAGCTGGTCGGCAGTGGTGGCAGGGAGACTACAAATACCAGCAGGACGACTACTACTGGAAGGAAGGATAGTATCAAATGCTGGAAAGCCACCATGAGCAGTCGTAAGGACGTCAAAAGCAGTTGGAAGGCCACTTGCAGGAAGGCCGCCAGTGTCAGCTGCAAAACCACCATTGGCAAACATGAGGCCACCATCAAGCAGCTGTAAGACAACGACGGCAAGTAAAGCGTCCGCTTCTGGCAGGTGGAGGCCGTTACTTGTAGCTATGGCACCACAAAATGCCCGGAGGCTGACGCTAGCAAATGGGATACCACTACTGGCAGGCGGCGAGCCATCACTTACGCCAGGATGACCGGCGCTGGAAGACGGGACTCCACCAGTGGGAGGCAGGAAGCCAGCCAGCCAGCAACACTGGCGACTGGAAGGAAACCAATGACAAGTCGGACGCCAACACCTACAAGGTTACCATAGGTGGTTACAACGCCGCTTTTAGTTTGCTCTTAGATGTCTAACCTTCCTTCCATCTCCCGTTATCCTATGCCTTTTTGTCTTCCTCCTCCTCCCTTCGTCAGTGACTTCGGGAGGGCCGCCTACACGAACGGAGGAGTGAACGACTGCACCCTTCATCCTTGGAATGCTCCCCCTGACACAGTCATATCCCCTCACACTTCCCTGCTCTTCTCCGTATTCACTTCCTCTCTGTTAATCTCCCTCTCTTACCTCTGCCTCTCCTCCTTTTCCTATTACTCGCCCATCACTTCCATACTCCTCAGCTCTCCCCCTCTTTCTGATGAAGAATCTCTCTCACTTTTCCTTCCTTCTCAATATCCTCTCCAAGCCGCCCCTCGCTCCCTCCTCCTACGTCTCCCTCCCTCCCTCACCCTCCAGACCAACCATCTTTGGCTTCAAACGTGCCACGTCGCTCTTCGTAGTACCTTCCATTTTCTTCCATTTTTTTTTGTGCGTTTCTTTTATTTTCAGAAACTGGAAAGTGTTTTAACGAGTCTTAGATTTTTACTCTAAACTTTTCGAGGCCATAGTTCGTGTCTTGGTCTTATGGGCGGGCAACACAGCTAGTGTGCAATGGTCTGGAACCAAATATCTCCACTAGGACAACACTGCTGTGTTATACGGATTTAAAAACTATAAGGAATTTCTCACTATAAAGGGTGGGGCACAGGCCCTTAAAAACAAGTAAAAGTATAATATGTAAGCAACAGAAAAGGCTGAACAGAAGCAACTAGCTGAACGGTGAAATGATCGACACGAAAACAAAATATATATATATATATATGTCAAATACTCAACAATTACCAAAAACTTCGAAATATCTGAATCTGAGAATTCTTCCTAACGAAGGCCCTCTCTCTCTCTCTCTCTCTCTCTCTCTCTCTCTCTCTCTCTCTCTCTTGTCATTACTTATATCAGGTCTTTATCAGCGGGAAATGTTGCAGGATAAAGCTTGTAAACTAAATACGATACACTACAGTACAAAATTCTAAAAGGGTCGGTCCTGGTGTTACCTCAAATCCCCTTTTCTTCAAAGGCTCCTGCAGCTAGAGGTTGCTCTACATTCAGTAGCAGGGGTAGGATAGACTTCGACGAAACTGTACTCTTCTTCGTTCAACTTACGATGGCAAAGTATCATCGGTTAAAGACAGCTGACAGCAGCGTGTACAGTGAAGTCATCACCATGCAACCCGTGACATATTAAATCCTCCTGTAGTCACAGCTTCACTGTAGACCTGATGTAGAAGCTGAGAACAAATGTTTCTTATCTTGAGTAACTCTCTCTCTCCCAGAGGCATTAATCAGTTGATGTATACGCACACACACACAAAAAAAATCCTCACACTTCTGTGTTAGACAATATGACACAACGGACGAAACATTTGGACAATGAGCACAAGACAAAATATACAATGTAGATTATACTATTTCAAAATGGTCATAATGTATCTTATTTCTATTTCGATATCTAATACCATACAGAGGCAGCTACCGTAATTATCAAGAAACGAGTCTCGTATCTACTCTTACTAAACCTATCGAGAGAACAGGTGTCGTAGTGTTCATTTTGAAATCTATCGGACTAGTTCGTCAATATGATATATTTATTGGGTGTACGTTTACGTTAAAATATTTAGGTGAAACGAAAAGACAGTTTCCTGTAGTCTCGTATCTGTGATGCCTGGTGTCTGTAGCTGTAAATGAAGAGAAATAGGAAGCGTGGATATGTCAGGTGTTCTCTCTCGGTGGGATTAAAGTTCTGTCTGACTGAAGTGTCGAGCATCATTCTCGGTCTTGTAATTTTGGTAATGGCAGTCGTGTAAAAGGAGTAACACCCTCGTGGGACTCCAAAAGCATTAGCGACGGCTCCGTAGCAAACTAGCACTTTAGTGGCTGTCAAGTTTCACTTCTTTGCCCCAGGCTGGAGGATTTTTCTTTCTGCCTTACCCACCCGGGCACAAACTGGTTTCTAGTCCATAAACGCACAATCTCTCCATCTCACACACACAATACTTGACACGTAACTCGTACAACTCGTTCTTCGTAACTCAGTTTTCCTGCTGTGAGCGGTGAGCGCTAGCCCTGTCTTCAGGCAAAATTTCGTCGTATATACTCTCTCTCTGCAGTTAGGTACTCTCCTGAGTGCAGATAATCCACCAGTAACCCTGGGACACTCCACAAACGACCCTCATAACCTATGTTCGTACCACCACCACACATGACCCTCAGAACTGGTGTCTGTACCACCACACACACGACCCTCAGAACTGGTGTCTGTACCACCACACACACGACCCTTAGAACTGGTGTCTGTACCACCACACACACAACCCTCAACTGGTGTCTGTACCACCACACACACTACCCTCGTATAACACCACCACCAGCGGCAGAGTTTGAGGTAGTCTAGGAACTACCCAGACTTGTGATGACACTGGTTGGGGACGGGGTCTGCCAGGCCTTCATTTACCCAAGTCATTACCGCTTTTATTTGCAAATGTTTGTCCCCGCGAGCTGTCCCAACGATTTTTCTGCCCTGTAGACTATGGAAATTTCGGTAAAATGGCGCGCGAAAAAATTGCTTTTGTGCTTCACTAATGTCTTATTGCCTTTTTCAGATTTACTCATCAAAGGAAAACACTGGCAAATAATGATATTGCTCTCATAATAAACTTATGTGTGTAGGTCGGTAGTACTGTAATTTAGCCGTTATGTCATCACAATAATGTTCATGGAGCTCTGACGCTGGACGATTGCAAAAATGGTGGAAATACTTGCCGAATTACGAGACAGTACTGCAAACAGTATTACAGAAATACAAATGAAAGCGAACGAAAATTACATAACATATATATAAGTATTGGGATAGAGAATGAGCGTAATAAATTGCCCAGTATAACGTCCTTTTTACTGGGCATTTGATTCGTAAATTCTTCGAGCCTTATGGTAGGGTTAAGATTCGTAGATTTGAAAAGTAAATACTGGAGAAAAGATTTAATGAATAGTGACTTGGAATGACTATAGGCTTTTGTTATTACTTGCACCTTCATCTGGTAGCAATAGGTCAATCTACATGGTTCGAAGTGGCGTCTCTTTCTTGTGGTCTGACGCCTTCATGGAACTCTGGCAGGTGTCCCGAATAGAGCGTTTGGAGCCATGGAAGTGAGAGTGGTTAGTGCCACCGTGTGTCCCAGTAGGGAGCAACTTGTCCCATGATCCCAACCTGTTCCAGAGCGGCAGCTTGCCAAGCTCTCGCTCATATCAAGATCCATATCGCAGGTCGGCATTAAGAGGTACGAGAAGGTACTTGATACACAGTGATTTGCGGATTTTTCATGATCCTCCACTTCTCTTGGCTGGCAAACTTAGGGTGATCTCGTGAATGACTTAAGATTTAGACCAAGCGGACCAAAATGGGCTTCAGATAAACTCTCTTAGGCAGTAGAGGGAGACAGATGTGCCACTTCGCAGTAGATGGTCTTATACGGAAAGCGAAGAAGAGGTCCATAAGCCATAACGGGGTAACGTAAACTGTGTAAACTTGTTTATAAAAAAAAACAAGAGAGAGACTTGTATGTCAGAGTAAACTTCAGTGTGTGGCGTATACTGTTGGAAAGAGCAAGAGAGACCCAGAGGAGTTTTGTAGTTATTCTAGAAACAAAGAGATTTACGACCCAGTCAATTGATTCCATGAATTAATTGACTGGTATTGGAGGCAAAGATCCTATTTGCCTTTTTTTCCCTCATCTGTGTTTACGCCTGAAGACTTAGCTCCTCTCCAGACTCCATCTCCATTAGCTAGGTAGGGAAGACATGCGAACGACACATTGACGTCAAATTGGAATTATGTACCATGAGAACGACATGAGAATGAATCATTAAAGCGGCGCGCCAGGTAAGATGTTATCCCAGGCCATTGAAATTTGGTGGAAAATGAGGAAGACTGCTCGCTCTTCTTGTCTGTAAGTCACTTGGTATGGCGGAAAGTTTCTCTCTCTCTCTCTCTCTCTCTCTCTCTCTCCATCCTCTATTCACACCCTATCTGCTAACCCCGTTATTTATTTTCCTCTTATCTTTTCCTCTTCCCTCTCTCTTTCTCTCCACTCCCTCTTCCCTGTCCGGCCCCTCTTCGAGTGAGCCACTCATCCAGTAACTCCCGAACGACACCTCTCCTCAGCGCCTCCTGTTTCCTTCCGCCCTTTCAGGTTTCATGGCCCTCCTCCAGCCTGCCTCACTTCCCTCCCCAATATATTCACCTCATCTCCGGAACGGCATCAGTGCCTCTCATCCTTCAGGGGGGCAAACCTTTATGGCGTTACCTCCCAGACTCTTTTGCCTGTTGGTGCCGTTGATAATCACCCTCAGTTACAGCTGTAGTTAATCATTCAGGCCTGACTGTGGCTGTGGTTATCTCCTCTCATTTCCTACTGCTGGTGGGTGGTTGGTGGGTGAGTGTTTGGGGTCGGGGTTGTTTGAGGAAGCTGGTGGTCATTGTTGGTGTTGGAGGCTGGTGTTGCTTCCGACACCCACACCATCCATTCTCGCCCGTCTACGGGCTGAGTTGACCTCACACTGGGCATGTGGTAGAGGAGTGGTGAGGTTCTACCTTCTCACTTGGGTGCGGTCTGGTGTACTGGTACTGGGATAGGAGCCTGGTGTACTGGTGCTGGGGTAGGAGCCTGGTGTACTGGTGCTGGGGTAGGAGCCTGGTGTACTGGTGCTGGAGTAGGAGCCTGGTGTACTGGTGATGGGTAAGAGCCTGGTGCACTGGTGATGGGGGAAAAAGCATGGTGTACTAGTACTGGGGGTAGTGGTTTGTTATACTGTTAGTGGCGGCAGTTAGGAGGTTGGTGTGCTGGTACTTGGGTAGACAGGGGTTTGGTGTACTGGTAATGGAAGGTAGGCTGGGGCTTAGTGCACTGGTACTGCGGGTAAGTAGGGGGCTTAGTGTACTGGTACAGGGGGTAGGTAGGGGCTAAGTGTCCTGGTACTGAAGTAGGCAGGAGCCTGGTGTGGTGTACTGATGCGTGTCTGTCTAATTACCTTGTACTAATTGCTCACATTTTTCTGCGAAGGATAACAGTCACCATTTATATACTTTTCGTTCCCCTTCAGGATACTGAAAAAAAAATACTCTTTATACTTGCTTTTGCCTCCAACGCCGCCACATTACACACTTAAAATCGATGAACCATTTTTAAAGAAAAATTTTATAACCCATGAAAACCACCCAAGCAAGGAACATTTTTCACCCAAGTATTCTCACTGCCCTGCAGCGTCGTGTCCCAAAAGCTTTAATATCAAAATCCCACCACAAACAACAGTGCGATATTATGGCCACCTTGATCGAACAAGAGCATGACGTCGTACATTACCAAGATCGAAACTGAACTCTTTGTGAAAGGAATCTTCACCTGCTAAATTCTGAAGTCACGAGCCGTGATGAACAATTAAGACTCTCTTCACTGTTTGGTAAGTTTAATTTGGTATTCTCGGCGTGTCGCTGCAGCGAGGCATGGCAGTATTATGAGGCAACAAGCTGACATTCACACGATTCACGTCTACAGTGTTAAATAAACGTGCATGCACTTACAAACACGTGGATTGCTGGCGCGACAAGAAACGAGGGTGTATAGGGAGTTTTCTGCTCAAATTATTGTATAACAGAGCAAAGGCGATTTTCGGGGTTAGGAGCACTCAAAGGAGGCCTTTGGAGTAAGTACTTAATTATGAAGGATGGTCTTTGGCGATGGCACATGCAAAGCCATACGAGTTATCATCGTTTATCACCATGCGAGACTAAGGTACAAAGTGGCCTTGTTTGCGAGACATGGTAACCAAGGCTGTTGGAGACGTGTTTTCAATACATTATTCATTAGGGAAACAGCCCTTCGGCATTGGAAAAATGGAGACATCTTTTCACCACAAGAAACATATCGTGTGTAACGACACACACACTAGGAAGCTTCTCTCTATAAGAACACCCTGTGGTAGAACATTCGAAGGTAGGAACCTTTAGCTTCAAGAGCAACTGAAGGAAGAAACGTGAAGGAAACAAGTCTTCAGGAGAAGAAGCATCTAGAGGAAACAGGTTTCCAGCAGAAGAGATATAGTAGAGGAAACAGGTCTTCAGCAGAAGCAGCATATAGAGGAAAACAGACCTTCAGCAGCAAAATCACATGGAGGGAAACAGGTCTTCAACACAGGGATCAGAATGAGGAAGAATGTCTTCAGCACAAGGGAAGTACGAAGGAAACAAGTCTGTAGGAAATGAAACAAGAAGGAAACGTGGCTTCTGCACAGGCAGCAAATGATGGTCAAGAAGCCTTCAGGGCAATAACAAATGAAAGAATCAAGACTTCACCACACGGTACATACGAAAAAAATGTCGTCTTTAGGACACAGAAGAAGAGTTCTCCAACATACAGAACACATGAATAAAGGTTTTCTTGGGCATAAAACATACACGAGGTACAAAAGCTTTCAAGAAACACATTTAAGCCTTGCCTTACAATGGGAGATTATCAGGATGGTACAGTGAATGGATTAATAAACGTGCCAGTATCATGGCCATCATCTTTATATAAACGACGTCCCTATTGCCATAAAATGAAAGTAATTACAACTTGGACGTTCCTCAGGTTAAGACAAGCCAATGGAATCTGCTTTTAGTGACAAGCCTTCTCATTCAAGTCTACCTTTGTTCGAAAACTGACATTTTCAGAATCAGACGACACCCACCTCACGAGGCGTCATGAATGATGAACCTACATCAACAATCACTTGGCCATTTCATCCAGCGATCCACTCAAGTCTTCATGACACAGTTTCATCCTTTGCGGAGAGTTGCTGGTGCCAGATAGATCGTGGGAAGAGAGAATTACCCAACGTATTCCTTTGGATTCTTTCCCCAAATGCAGGATTTGTTAACAAGCTTCTCTGGTAAATAGCTACTCATGGAGGATGTTACATGTCAAAACCTTATTCCTGCATGTTCCGTGCAGCATGGCCGGTCTGATGCACTCTGGAGGAACTTGCATAATTCATAACTCCTTCGTGTATCCCTCAGGTTTTCTGAGAGGTTTCTGACACGTACAGCGATCGGTTATACACACAAAGCGTATGCCAATTTACCCTCAATATTTCATCTGATTTTTTTTTTTTTTTCTGTAATGGATTAAACTTTATTTTCACAGTCTGCCGTTCCAGCAAAGGATTATTACGTACGTACATTAGGAATTGGGCCTTTCATGATTTTCCATGGTTGTAATATAATATGGAGTCTGCACTGACATTACTGGAATTGGAGAGCTTTTAACTCGATCCATTAATTCCGATGCTTTATCGAGTTAATGCAGGGAATGATGATAATAAAATCAATGGACATTTTATCATCATACGATTTCTCTGGATATATATGGCGATACAAGGCACTACAGTACTTCGGCAGGGATTAGAACAGGGGCTTTAACAAGTGTCATCAGTGGTCTTGCTTCCCTGGCTCTAAAATACGAAATATCGAACGTATTATCATCGCTGATTTCATAGTATGTATCTACCATGTTCTTCACTGGTATGTTATTTGCTCCTACCACTCCTAAACCTTCGAGGTTTCACCTTACGGCCGGCCGAGTGCATCCTGTGTTAGCTCTGTAATCTCTCATACTTTCTGCGGTGGGAGAAATGAAAAAAGTCGTCCCCTGATCATTCTTAATAGCCGTGACTGACGTCTGTCTGTCTGCTTAGGCCCCCCCCCCCTTTTCGTCATCAGTCAACAGGGCCAGAAAACCAAACACGGCTGTGCTCTGGGTTCTTGAGTTTATCCATATCAAGCACAGGGACGGAGGAGGAGGAGGAGGAGGAGGGAAAAATAAGTGAGTACCCTGGGCTGAGAGCTTTTAATGCTAGAGACATGCATGATTACAGTGGAGACTGTGGGCCTTGCATGATACAACCTCGCACCTCCAGGGAGCGTTCAGCAACCTCTGAACACTCATTTACGGTCGAAAACTTAGGTCAAAAACCTTCGTACACTTTTTATACCAAACCTTCCTTCTCCAATGGTGGATCTCGCAGCTAGCAAGGGACACAAAGGGGACGCTAACGTTTGATAAATACAGGATGGGTTGAATTAGGAATATCTAAATGGAAGACACACCTGGGTCACTGCTGTCGTAAGCTGCCACTGCAAACGGGGGTTAGTTACGTATGGAGGCGGGTGACGCATTCAGGCAAAGTAGATGAGAACCCAACCAAGTGGACGGAGTCAAGCAGGTGAGGGACGACAATAAGGACAGGAGCGTGGTAGCCAACCAGGCAGAAGTGCTGAGGAGGCAACCAAAAATGATAAGGAGAGAAGCTAATCAAAAAAAAAAAAAAAGGAAGGGGATGGAAGCCAACAAGGCAAGAGGACTGGGAGCCGACAAGGTAAAGAGGATGAGAGCCATTCAAGCGAGTGCTGAAGGAAGTAGAGCCACCAAGGTGAGAGTAGCATAGGAGAGGAGGAGGGAGAGTCAACCAGACCCAGAGAGACGTGATCAACCAGGTGAAAGGGAACTCGACGGCAAAGAGTAGCGACCAAAGACAACCTAGCTGTCAAAAGAGCAAAGCCGAAGAAGAAAAACAAGAAATGGAAAGAAAAAGAAAAAAAATATCTTGGCATGTGAGGGCTTTATCCGAGACTGGAGGGATATTCTGGGGATTAGGCCAAGAGAATGATGTCGAGGAAAACGGTAACATTGTCGCTAAAATATAGCGAAGAGAAGAGCCGAGAGATGGGGCGCTAAGAGCCGGGACCTGAGGCTCCAGATATAAAGGATGGTGATGAGGAGATTGTGAGGGAGCACTGGAGGTCCAGCGAGTGACAGCACTCATAATGGAGCGGGGAAGGTGAGGCGACACCACCGAGATAAATGAGGCACAGGAAATGGCACGAAGAAATGTTGCACACGGTCGCCGGTATGGGTAACGGGAGGAAGGAAGCAGAGAGGGCGCAGAAGCGGGAGGAGCCACTGTAGAGACAACGAGATGGAGGGCATTGGGAGACTTCTAACGGAGGGACGATGGGAACTGAGGGACTGTTGACGGAGGGACGATGGGAACTGAGGGGCTGTTGACGGAGGGACGATGGGAACTGAGGGGCTGTTGACGGAGGGACGATGGGAACTGAGGGACTGTTGACGGAGGGACGATGGGAACAGAAGGACTGTTGACGGAGGGACGACGAGAACTGAAGGCCTGTTGACGGAGGGACGATGAGAACGAAGGATTTCTTATTGATGGGAACGCAAAGACCTGGAGAGGAAACTGCAGTTCATACAGTTCCTGACGACAAGAGGAAATAAGGAAAAGAAAATCATTAATATTCCTCGTTGAGCAAAGAAAAGAACTGATGGTGAAAGAGGTGACAGAGCAAATGAGGAAATGGTGCATCATATACGGAGGAGGAGGGATGGGAACGGAAGGCGAGACGCACGAGATATGTCGAGAGCTTCAAGAAGCGGAAAAAATGAAATGATGTAGATGTAAATTCATGAGACGGGCGGAAGGTCTGAGGAGAGGTAATGATCTGGGTACAGGGAGGATACAGAGGGAATACACAGGGAGCAGCACAGGAACTCGGCTGACACACCGTCGAGTACTGCCGACCAGGGTCTCTCAACACAGATACCAGATATGTTAATATATGTATCATCAATAAAGAATACGATGTGTAATACACATTTGCAAGTCGCATGTAGATGAAAGTCAAGATAAAAGTGACTTTAGCACAAAGGAATGCGAACAGCAACAGACAACTGGATAATTTCGAGGCTGTATAGGATAGCATATGAGATCAGAAGAGAGAGCTGCGCGAAGAGAATGGAAAAGGACTCGGATGGTTGTAGAATTTGCCCATAAACTACGTTTTTAAAACTAGGAAGACGTGAATAATGTTAACTGGAGACACCGACCGAGATATCTCTCGAGTTTACTCTGAAATGTATTTATGGCGGTGTTTGCAACTCGTGACAATGGTAAACCTTCAATGTATACGTTAATACGTTAACAGTCATCTTCAAGAGATATAAAGAAGTACGATGTCTCATTCGAAGTAAACTACATGAAGTAAACCGCATATCTACGAGTCTGAAGGCAGGATACAGTATACACCCACCACCAGTTTGTGGCTGCTAAGAGTACATAGGCAGCACGATTCTTGAACACGTTAGTAATGACCTTGAGCATGGCGGTTCGGCCCCTGACCATGACGGTACGTCCTCTTACGTCCGACAGTGCGAATCTTGGACCACGACGGTATGAACCTTGAGCAAGACGATACGACGTTTGAGCACTTATGCACGACACTTGAAACGCACTGGCATTGGGTACGATATTACGACCCTTGGGTATGATGGCATGTTCTTGTGCCTCATCAGGTCAAGGACCGTCATGTCCAAAGGTCGTAATGTCGTGCTTAAGTTTATTCCAGGTCGTCGCTTTGCTCTGCATACAATCACATCACACACACACACAACACACACAATCACCTATAAGGTTTCGTGTTTCTGCAGTTAAAACGTTTATGCACATATGAGCTCCTAATGCTCTCCCAACATCGCTTGCTCCCTTATCTCAAACGTTTACCCAATTTCTCGCATCACCGAAATCTAAGGAGGAAGCCTCAATCCACACGAGAGTGAGTCACCATTCAGGGACACTCAAATGGTACGTTCCGAGTTCAGTAGTACTTCATAATGATGTTTAAAGGAGACGTCTGTAAAGTATTTCGTTATGGGAATACGGAAGAACATGTGCCACATCTTACCATTATACGAGAGAGAGAGAGAGAGAGAGAGAGAGAGAGAGAGAGAGATGAAGGCTCTGGCAGTGATAATGGTGGATAAGTTGACCGTCACTGAGCACAGCAGTACCAGCGTCTTGGGAGGCAGACGCTGAGGAGAATAATCATATACTGAGGACCTTCCTGACGGGAGGCGTGAGAGGGGCGGCCACTTATGTCCGGGGACATAAAAGAGCATTATACACATCAGCCCACCATCATGATACTATTCTGCTGACAACGATGAGAGATACAGATAATACCCAAACGAGACGGCGTGTAAAGTGGTGTACCCAACTCTTTTTTTCTTCTTTTTTAAGAGCGTTATACACAACCTGAACCACTGAATTTGCACGTCTGCACCAGCCACCGCAGGAAACACGGTACACAGCAAGATCCGCCGTGATATCCTATCGTTCGGTACTCAAGTCTGGTCTACCTCTCTTTTGAAACACGTTCCGTGAACTCTATGGCAACCTTCGATATCTCAAAAGGCTTTTGACATGTGTTGAGGTATCGGGGTCTGATCTCTTAGCTCCCCTCTTTTGTCTTTCCTCCCTGACCCTGTTTTTCCACATATCTACCTCCCTCTCTCACCGGTCTAACACCAAATTCTTGCGTGTCGTCTGTGTCCGTCTGAATATCAAAATGATTTTTGTCCTGGTCTCCTACACCCGCCCTTCTCTTCATCAACGATTTCCTTCAGTAAATAACCCAGTGCACTCACACTGTGTTCCTTCATTACTACTCCACTATTTTAGCAAATCTGATGCCTATTCTCCTCGCTCGATCTACTTGTCTCGTCTCGTCACAAGCACTTCTATAAAACTTGGCTTTGGAAAGGATTTGCCAATAGAGTAGCCATAAACTACCTGTAACGCCTCTTAAACCTAGTTTGATCGGATTTCTCTTTCTGGTTACTCTTATCTCCTCTGAAGGCTCTAGAGTCACACCCCCACTCAACATACCTCTTAGTTCCGTAACAGTCCCCCCAACTCACACATAGTAACTCAGTAACAATCCCCCCCCCTCAACATACCGAATATTTCCGTAACAATCCCCCCATTCCACTCAACATGTCTAGTACCTTCGTAACAAACCCCCCCCCCACCTTATTCAACATATCTAGCATCACCGTAACAATTAATCTTGGAAATTCTGGGT
>JAUUDZ010428954.1:687-12873 GCA_032361705.1 Panulirus versicolor
AGACATTACTATGAAAGAAAGTAGACAAATCAAGTCTTAAGTAGCTTGTTAGATCAAGTTTATTGATAATTTTGACTCACTGTATTAGAACACCTCTTGACCTTCCCTTTTCTGTCCTTAACAGATTCAAGTTAATTAGTTAACTCTCACAGGATTTGTTTGTTAGACTCTAAATCATCTTGAAAGCTTGAAGCTGCACTCTCCATTCTGTTAATGTCTTCTTTTAAGTAGGGTGACCAAAAATGAACATAATATTCAATGAACTGTAAAGAGTAAGGATGATTTCCCTAGACTTATATTCGAAGGGCCTACCTATGAATCCGAGAATTTTGTATGCTCTTTTTATTGCTTCTGTGCACTACTTACTTGGTTTTAGGTCAACTGAGAATATTAAGCCCAAGCCTTTTGCCTCGTATACCTTTTGCTGTTCAACAGAATTCATACTGTAGCTTACCTTTTCATTTTTGATACTTATACATAAAATGTTGCACTTAACAATAATCAAATTCATTTACTATCTAACAGCCCAGTCTATTAGTTTGTCTATGTCAGTCAAACTGCAGATGTTCATATTCAAGTTAAAGAAAGACAATGACTGCATTAGCCTACAGGGTAATCTGGGGAAACTCCACAGGTGGTCTGATAAATGGAAGATATTCATTCCCAAGTATTGTAAGTGCAAATTAATGATGATGAAAAAGCAAAAGAGGGCCTCAGTGTAATTATTGATAAAAAGGAAAGAAATGAGAGGATCTATGTGTAAAAGAGACCTGGGAGTTGTCACTGTGCCTAATATGTGAAGGCAAATATAAGAATCTCATTTGGTATATGTATAAGGGCATAATGGCTTAGACAAAAAAATCCTAAATTAGCTCATTTCTTCTTGAAAGTAATAATACAAAAGGGGACAATTTCCTGCACCTTAACTCCTGCCCCTCTATGTTGCCTTCTATGACATGTAAGAAACAGGTGGATGGTACAGTATCTTTCTCCCCAAATACAAGGGATGAAAACACAAAAAAGTAAAATACACCCAAATACAACTCATTAGGTGGACATAAATAAACACAAATAAATGAAAAAATCACTTTATGGCACACATAGACAAGGACAGAAGGCAGAAGAGAAAAATTATCCCCTTAGTTATCAATATGGATGGGAAGGAATCTCCACATATGACAAATCTAAATTGAGATAACTGACCAATCAACTGTTCCTCTATATAGCCAAAATAAACCCTCAAGAAACAAAAAAAAGCTTCTTTATGGCCCAAGATTTAAGAACACTAGGGAGAGTTGTGAAAAGAAAGCTGTGCATGGAGATCCAACTCTAGGGGCAGGTGGTGCTGATCCACAGTATATTACTAGTTGCCAATATGCCTAAGTATCATCCTAAAGGAAAAGAACTCTCATTACCCTTGCTCAAGGGTTAAAAAGAAAGCATGTACATAAGATATGAGAAACCAGTGTACGGATAAATGAAAAATCAAGAGAAAGGTTAAAGAAGCTATAAAACTATAACAGATTAAGAAATACACTGCAATCTTTCAACAGTACTATAATAATTTTCAATGCACAAATTCAAATTCTAAGTCTATCATTTCATTAACACTGCTTATTATATATTCTACTTACCAACACATAGCTCTGAACAATTGGTCCAGTCACCTAGCTTCCAGTAATAAGTGGGATCAGAATGTAAATTGGATTTTGTGTAGCTATACACAATGAAGGGGGGGTTCAGATCACCCACTGACAGGATCTGTAGACATATGAACAGCAGAGTATTTATATGTTA
Organism: Panulirus versicolor; assembly: GCA_032361705.1. Classification (NCBI taxonomy): domain Eukaryota; kingdom Metazoa; phylum Arthropoda; class Malacostraca; order Decapoda; family Palinuridae; genus Panulirus; species Panulirus versicolor. The sequence goes on from JAUUDZ010428954.1 coordinate 2,485, forward strand.
AATTAGGTATTACTCTTATATATGGTGTATATCAAAAATATCTTTAATTCATACATCACTACATAAAACACACACTACAGTATAAACTAATGCTACTGGGCTTTTATGAAGATGAAAGAGCCAAATGCAATTAAAGAGCTAACAAAGATGTAATTTCTTATTTACTGTGAGAATAATGAAATCAAACTACAACTACAATGATTATTCTGTGGGTCAGTTTAAATATAGGATTCAGTCTAGTTACATGAAATGTTGCATTGATCAAATGAGCACATTATAAAAATCATTACTTGTTTTTCACTATCAATATGTCATTACTTTTCTTCACCAAATGATTGATATAACTAATATATTACCAGTGAAAACATGTATGCTGAATACAATCCATTTTTTCATTTCCATGCATGTTCAATAATTAATTTGCATGACATCCACCACTGTTGCAATGACTCTTCATTATTCTTATCTGTTCTATTCCATTAGAATTGCATGCTGAAAATATAGTCTAAAGATATTGGGCTTTTCATATATTGTATCTGGGGTTATTGAACTGCCTGTTTGTGGTTACATCACAAGCAAGAGGTCAGCTTCAGCAAGGCTGTATCATAGTTAGTGGATGAAAAGGAGTGCAGTCTTGGCTAGGAACTTTTCACTCAAAAGGAATTCTTCATTTCCCTCCTCCTGAGCAGAGTGTAGCCTTGAAGCTGCAGGAGTCCCATAAAAAGGGGTCCTGGGATTGTATGATAATGTTTCATATTTGATAGCTGTTTCCCATGTCAGCAGTGTAGCACCAGAAGAAGAGTAGCCTCATTAGCTCATAGCCACTCTTTAGCTGTCACATATAATACATCAAAACCAAAACTATAGTAAAGATAATACAAATAATAGTAATAATAATAATAATATTAATAATGATAATAATAATAATAATAATAATAATAATAATAATGATAACAATACTAAAATAAAGAGCAAACAAGGGATGCTCATCCTCCTCAAAGGCTTAGGCTGAAGTGACTGAATGTGTGGATGTAACCAGGATGAGAAGAAAGGAGAGATTGGCAGTATGATTGAAGAAAGGAATGTGGATGCTATGGTTCTGGGTGAAACAAAGCTCAAGGGTAAAGGGAAGAATGCCTTGGGAATGTCTTAGGGGTAAAGTCAGGATTTGGTATGAGGGCAAAAGCTAAGGAAGGGGTAGCACTACTACTAAAGTAGGAGGTGTGGGAATGTGTGAAAGAGTATAGGGAAGTGAGCTCAAGACTGATATGGGTAAAAATGAAAGGAAACTGCAAGAGGTGGGAGATTGTTAGTGCTTATGCACCTGGCCAAGAGAAGGAGGAGGATGAAAGGCAAGTGTTTTGGGAGCTGCTGAGCCAGGATGTCAGCAGTTTGGATCCAAGAGGCCAGGTAAAGATGGGTAATTCAAATGTAAAAGTAAGTGTAATGAGGGAAGTCAGCTGGTTGAGGTTGGCAGGCCTACGGCATATTGGCGGGGAGCCTGTCCAGTGGATTGGTAGCCTGAGGAATGTGCATGGTGACTGTAATAACATCAGGTCCCTAACTTGTGGTGTGGTTTTTGCTGTTATCTAAGCAGGTATGTGGCTGAGTTATAGAAGGTTGTATATGGTGCACAGAGAGTGCAGATTGTCATGATGATATGGAGAATTCCAGGTGGTGATTATATTGTGGATTTTTGACAGGAATTGTTGTGCTGCTGACTTGACGTCATCTGATGGACACTGGTCCTGAGTGGATGTATGGCACCAAGAAGTGTACAGCAGCTTTTGGCCTGCTATGATGTGTCATGGGCAACCACATTGAGGCCAAAGGATCCTCTATAGAGAGGAAACGTCCCATGTGAGATCTACCCAGTTTTGTGAAGTGGCATACAATATTCCAAGCTGTAGCTACATTGTGCAGCTACTGTTGCTAAGTTAGAGGACCATGCAATTAGGAGGAAGAGTTGGTTTGACCAAAAACTCGGGCAGGGCTCCAGAAGTAAACTGCACTAGAGTGGTGAGGTAGATTAAGATGTTATGTAGTTAGTGTTGGAGTAGGTCTTGGAGTGTGACAAAGCGGTGCTGGTCTTAAGGGTTCATATGTAGGGACGTTTATAGATAGAAGCAATTAAGGTGAAAGTGTGTGAACTATCAAACTGATTGGCATAATAAGGTTTGGCCACAATGACTAAGTGAGTTGTGATTTAAATTAAGAAAGTTATCAGGCACTGTGTTAATAATGAACATCCTAAATGTGAACAATTTGTGAACTTTTGTAAATAATGCATTTAATGTTGTACATAAGGTATCATTCAGTTTTGAAAAGAAACTGATTTGTGTGTTTATTGTTTTGGATTTGGCTGAGATTATTCTTGTAATATTTCTTTTGTAAATAACTAAGTATGATTTTTGTTGTGCTTCAATGGCCTTTGCTGGAATTCATTTGTACTTCAAATTTTCTCTGTTAGTGAGGTTAGGCAAGCCTTGTGAACTCTGCTACTGGTGTTGTTTTTGCATGAAGGCAGTTTTGTTTCATCATAAAAGTGATTTGGCAGTCAGGCTATAATCAAAAAGCATAAGGTACCAAGTAAGGTGAATGAAAATGGTTAACAGCCTGTGGAGTTTTGTTATGAAAAATGGCTGGTGAATGGGAGCACCTAGTTCAAAAAGAGAGACGCACACAAAAATATTCATGTGGGTAGGATGGATGGTAAGTGAGCATAACTGGATTACATATTAACTAGGCATGCTACAGAGAGATTCTTGAATGTGAATGGGCTGGGGAGGGGTAGCTGGTGGGATGTCTGATCATCACCAGATGAAGGTAAGGGTGAAGATTTGTAAAGGTCTTTGGAAGAGAGGAAATGATCCTGGTAAAAGGAGGGTGGTGAAAGTAAGTGAGCTTGGAAAAGAGAGTTGTTTGATGAAATACCAGAAGAGACTGAGTGTAGAATGGCAAAAGATGAGTAGGTAAAGAATGGAAGGTATTTAGGGAAGCAGTGCTGAATGTGTGAGAGAAGTGTGTGGCATCTGGAAAGTGAGAAGGTGCAAAAGGGCAGAAAGTCATGGAATGACAAAGTAAATTTGCTTGTGAAAGAGAAAAGAGCTGTGTGAGGGCAGTGCTTACAGGGAACAAGTGCAAATGATTGGGAGATGTACAAGAGAAAGCACAGGGGGTCAAGGGAAAGGTGCAGGGGTTAAAAAAGAGGGCAAATAAGAGTTGGAATGAGCAAGTATCAGAAATATTAGGGTCAATAAGATGTTTTGGAAGGACTTGAGAAAAACAAGAGAACAAATGGGATCATCAGTGAAGAAGGCAAGTCAGGATGTGGTAACAGATAATGATAAGGTGTTTATGAGAAGGAGTTAGTATTTTGAAGGACTGTTAAATGCATACAATGATACAGTGGCAGATGTAGGGTGTTTCGGAAAGGGAGGTATGCAAAGCAGGTGTCAATGAAAGTAGTTTTGGGAAGAGGGAAGATGGTGAAATCTTGTGTAGGTTAAAATGTGGCAAGGCAGCTGGAGTGGATGATATTGCAGCTGACTTTCTTAAGAAAGGGGGTGTGTTGTTGATTAATTAGGATTTTCATTGTATGTATGGAACATGTTGAGGTGCTAGAGGAGTGTCAGAATGCACATATAGTGCTAATTGTATAATGGCAAGGCGGACAAAGGTGAGCTTTCAAACTACTGAGGTAAAAGTTTGTTGAGTGTACCTGGTAAGATGAATGGGAGAGTGGTGATAAAATTGTGAAGGAATATACAAAGTATCAGACAAGGGAGGAACAATGTGGTTTCAAGAGAGGTAGAGTATGTTAGGATCAGGTATTTGCTTTAAAGAATGTATATGATGAATACTTAGAGCAACAGATGGATTTTTATGTGACATTTACGGATCTGGAAAAAGCATTTGATAGAGGTGACAGAGATGCCTTGTGGAGGGTCCTATGAATAAATGGTGTAGGAGAAAAGCTACAAGAGGCAAAGAGGTTTTTATGAAGAGCATAAAGCATGTATGCAAATAGGAAGAGAGGAGAGTGAGTGGTTCCAAGTGAAGGTGGGTCTGTGGCAGCAGTGTGTGATGTCATCCTAGGTAGATGGGGTTGGTGAAAGAGGGAAATGTTTAAAGAGAGAGAGGGCATTATCTGGGAGGGCAAAAATGGGTTGCGTGGATGTGAGACATGAGCTATAGATGAGAGTGTATGGAGAAGGGTGGATGTACTTGAAACTAAATATTTGAAGACAATATATGGTGTGAGGTGATTTGATCAATTAAGTATTAACAGGGTTAGAGAAAGGTGTACTAACAATGAGTGTGGATGAGAGAGCCAAAGGTGTGCTGAAATGGTTTGGGCAAATGGAGAAAATGAATGAGTAGAGGCTGACAAACAGGATATATGGGTCAGAAGTGGAGGGACAAGGAAAAAAGGGAGACCAAACTGGACATAGAATGATGGAGTGAAAAATATTTGGAGTACCTGTAACCTGAACATGCAGGAGGGTGAAAGACTTGAATGGGATAGAGTGAATTGGAGCAATGTGGTTTATAGGGCCAATATGCTGTCAATGGACTGAACCAGGGTATATGGGACTGCTGGGAGAAACCACAGAAATATCTGTGGGGCTTGGCTGTGGTTTTGGTGCATTACATATGACAGCTAGAGAATGGATGTGAGCAAAGTGGCCTTTCTTCATCTGTTCCTAAAGCTACCTCGCTAATGTAGAAAATGGCGAAAAAGTAAAAACAACAGTACTATCAATAATAAAAATAATAATAATAATAATAATAATAATAATAATAATAATAATAATAACACGAAAGCAACCTGTCCAGTAAGTTTAAATTCTTTTCATATTATTCTTTTCTATTCTCTATGAATTACACTACTAAAATTCTGTCAAAATTCATGGCAAATTAATCCTCTTTTAGTTCAGCATTATAGAAACTTAATACAATCAGTCATTAAAATAATAATAAATGTAGTTAGTGAATCATTTAGTATGCATTCTCATTATACTTCTCATTCCCTCTCAGTGTGTTTAAGCCCTTAGCTACATTATATCACATTTTTCAATGTCCCTTCTCTTACATCCACTCATACCACTCTCATAACTGATCTTTAGTAAGCAACTATTCATTATTCTCTCTCTGTATATTTTGTGACTAATGGAAACAATTCTCTACCCATCTAGATCATACCAGGTTCTTACTCATTCACCAGAAACATACTACCTTACCCTTGCATTTCCTATGTAATCTTATCTAATCCCAAAAACCAGTGAAATCTTTAAGAGTACTTGTACTTTTATTATTTCAGTAAACAGTTCAGTAAAATGCTTTATGTCAATTATTTCATCTTCCGGATTCAATCTTTAAACTTATATCAAAGTAAACACTCTTAAATTTTTCATATAGCTTCATGTCTCCTAATGCTCTAAGCCTCATAACTTACTTTGTTTAGTTCTGCACTTCTCATAATTTAAACTAGATTAACATCCTTTCTTGAGATGTATGCTTACTGTAAATAGTAATCTCACCATGTTGACCAACAATTTCTATAAAAAAAAATTTTGAAATATATATCTAATAAATGGCTTTGATTGAAAATTCTCAAGTTCAAAGGATTTTCACTTACTGACTCTCATCCCAACTGTTCCACAGAAACAGAAAACATATCTGTGATGTCATCCATATTGCTAATGATTATGCTCTATCTCCTTTTTGAAATATAATCACACTTTTATTTACAAGGTCCAAAATTAGATTGCAACCTCCAATTTTTTAATCAGAACTCACTTATCAGCATGATATTACATCATATGGTTTGTTGTGCATATAGAATCATCTTCGAATTTTATCTTTAAATACACTCATATACTGCCACACTCCTTTACAAAATACCTACTGGTAATTATTTGGCTCTCTATTTCCATACTGATGTTTACAGAATCTATCTTTTTACTTCTTTTAGTAACTTGCTCAACCTGACTGGATATGTGTGACAGTGAGGTTGTGAGCAATGAGATGACTGAGAACTTACAAAACCATTATGTATGCTTAAGGCTCTATACATCTGACAGCCCTCCGGAAAATTTTGATTTGTTATAACACCTGCTTCCATGTGTCTGGACAGACATGTCAGCTAAGACAGCTCATCCTATTCAGTGAACTTAGTGCAATGCAAACTTATTATGTTCTTTAGCTCATACTTTCATCTGAATTTTTTAAGATTTTTGGGGGATCTTTTTATATATGAGAATTTCTATTATAACTCATTTCCATTTCAAGCAGATAATACACACAGACATCTGACATGTGGATAATCATGAGTTTACTATCTTGTGATAATGCATCTTCATGCATTCAGTCCATTCTTTTATATACTCCTCACCAAGCAAAAAACAAATGAATATATATTCATTGTCTTGTTGAGCATTACCATCATAGCCCATACAAAAAAATTCTTACACCCTGTGATGAGACAGTTATGAGTGTTTCAATGCACTACTATTTATTCTACATATCTATTCTGACAATATGGATGTACTGCATCATACGAATCTGCCACCATGAAATCCTGTTATACAACAAAAAGTGGAACAAAACTTGATCCAAACAGAATAAGTCTTACGACATGATATTTAGTCCATTTGGATTTAACATGTAACAGACGAAATAAATACTAGTTTTCAAGAGGCCTGTGTTTGCTTTCAATTTGTATGACTTACAATAATATCACAGTGGCATCCACCACATTTCTACACTTCATGTTATCTTTCTAGTATCAAAGTAGTGTGTTTCATGGCATAAGTAAAAGATATTTTGCCTTTCTTTAAGAATTTCTTATGCTAAATAACTGGGCAACTGTGAATAGTAGCCTGATAAAATGTGTTGTAAAAATAATAATAAATAAAGGTACAGAGGTAAAAGATCACACCCATCAAGAACTATTAAGTGAAATATCTATATATCAAATAGCTGGAACAACATATGTAAAAACTACATGGCTGAGATATTTCTTGGAAGAAAATTATTTGTAGATGTGTGACAAATTTGACGTTACAGTTGTGCAAGCAGCATGTAAACTAGGAGACTTAAAAGTGAAGGATGAGTTTGAAAGGAACACAAAGGTAAAAGAAGCAATGAAAAATAAGTCTGAAATGTAGCAGCAAGTGATGCACCACATGAAAGTTTGTGAAAAGAGGGAAACATGAAGAAAAACAAAACTGCATGGAAAAATAAATTGGTTTTCTGTGTAAGACTTTTCTACACTTAAACAAGGTCAAACTGAAGATGCTATAATTCTCAAGTTCTGTAGACATTGCAATAGCCCAAATTCAAATGACAAACCCAACTACTTTTCTAAATGTACAGTGACCATTAATTAAACCAAAACAGATAATTACAAGTTGCCGGCTCAAAAAGTACAAGATAAAACACAATCTTCCCCTGCTTTTTGTAATCTACCACTAAATGGTAATACTGTTCTGTACTACAAATGAAGGATGCTCCAGCAAAATGTAGGATATATACAGTAAGTAACGCCTTCAAGGAAATGACTGTATCAGTATTACATTACGAGTACCTAAGAAACCTGGACGATAGAAAATCTGATGAATTTAGTTGTACTAAATGATAGCTTAAGATATTCCAGACTGCAGAGAAATAGATTTATTCACAGTTAAGCCTAAACCCTTTAAATATCAGGTGACGTGCAATTTTTGCAACCAGTGTAAAAAAAAAGTTTCTCATTATAATATGAATGAATGGTGCAAATGTAAAGGACATACACAAACAAATGAGCAAACATATCTTGTATGGCATTGGTTATGTGTGGAAGAAGGTTACAGTCTTGTGATCCAAATCTAGTAAACACTCTTTTACCTTATCTATGAAAGAAATATACGTATAAAAGTGTGTGTGTGTGTGTGTGTGTGTGTGTGTGTATTTCTTTCATTGAAATGTGATTACCATCTCCCACAGTAGTGGGGTAGTGCCAAAAATACATGAAGAAAGGCTGTATTAGCTAACATACATTCTCTACCTGTCATGTGCAATACACTAAAACCACAGCTCCCTCTCCACAACCAGGCTCTACAGACGTTTTAATCCCAGCCACTTCACATGCCCTGGTTCATGTTGATCCCTGTATACCACGTCATCCCAGTTCACTCTATTCTGTGCATGCCTTTTGCTCTCCTGCATGTTCAGGACTCAATCACTCAAAATCTTTTTCGTTCCATCCTTCCCTCTCCGAGTTGGTCCACCCTTTCTCCTTGTTCTCTCCACTTCTGACACATATGTCCTCTTTGTTAACTTCTCTTCACTCATTCCCTCCATAAGTACAAAGCATCTCAGCACACCCTGATCTATTCTTTCAAAAGCATTCTTTTTTGTTGCTACCAAATTTCTCTCTTACCCTCTTATTACTTACTCCATCAAATCACCTTATACCACAAATTGTTATCAAACAAATCATTTCCATTTCTCATTATAAGATGAATGAATTGTGTAAATGTAAAGGACATACATAAACAAATGAGCAAACATAACTTATGTGGCATTGGTTATGTGTGGAAGAAGGTTACAGCCTTGTGATCCACATTTAGTAAACACTCTTATTTCTTATTTATGAAAGAAATATATGCAAAAAAAGTGTGTGTGTGTGTGTGTGTGTGTGTGTGTGTGTATTTCTTTCATTGAAATGTGATTGCCATCTCCCATATCAGTGGGGTAGTGCCAAGAATAGATGAAGAAAGGCTGCATTAGTTCACATCCATTCTCTACCTGTCATGTGCAATACACTAAAATCACAGCTCTCTCTCCACAACCAGGCTCTACAGACCTTTTAATGGTTTATCCCAGCCACTTCACATACCCTGGTTCAGTCCACTGACAGCATGTTGAACCCTATATACCACATCGTTCCAGTTCACTCTATTCTGTGCACGCCTTTTGCTCTCCATCCTTTTTCGTTCCATCCTTCCATCTCTGGTGTGGTCTACCCTTTCTCCTTGTTCTCTCCACTTCTGACACATAAGTCCTCTTTGCTAACTTCTCTTCACTCATTCCCTCCATAAGTCCAAACCATCTCAGCACACCCTCATCTTTTCTTTCATCAGCATTCCTTTCTGTTGTTATCAAATTTCTCTCGTACCTTCTCATTACTTACTCCATCAAGTCACCTTATATCACACACTGTTATTAAACATTTCATTTCCAACCTCATTTGCATATCCTCAACTAAAGTCCATTCCTTGCACCCATATAACATTGTTGGAACTACTATACCTTTCAACATACCCATTTTTGCCCTCCCAGACAATGAACTATCTTTCCACACATTCTTCAGTGCTCCCAGAACTTTTGCCAACTTGCCTACCCTATGACTTACTTTCACTTTCATGGTTCTTGCTACCATGTCCAACTTCAAGTCTAAAACAATTCTTTTCCTCCAATTTTTCCTCATTCAAACTCACACCCCAACATACCCGAACCTCAAGCCTGCTAAACCTAATAACCTTGCTTTTATTCACATTTACTCTCTCCTTTCGCATTCTCTTCCAAACTCAATCACTAACTTCCGCAGTTTCTCACTTGAATCTGCCATCAGTGCTGTATCATCAACAAACAACTGACTCACAACCCAAGCTCCCTCATCACCTACAGACTGCATACTCATCCCCTCCCTTCAACTCTCGCATTTCTCTCCCACACCACCCCACCCATAAACAAAGTAAACAGCCATGGTGACATCACACATCCCTTACCCAGATCAATCTTCATTTGGAGACACTCACTCTCCTCTCTTCCAACTTATACACAAGCCTTAAACCCTTGAGAAAAACTTCTCATTGCTTCTGTGAGCTTTCCTCCTACACCATATATCCTGAAGGCCTTCCACAAGTTATCTCTGTCAACCTTATCATATGCTTTCTCCAGATCCATAAATGCCACATACAAATTATTCTGTTCCTTTAAGTATTTCCCACACATTCTTTGAAGCAAACACCCAATTCACTCATCATCTACCACTTCTGAAAATGTAGTCCCCACCCCCAGTCTGGTGCTCTGTAAATGTCTTCATCTTCTCAATCGATACTCTCCCACACAACTTACAAGGTACACTCAACAAGCTTTTACCTCTGTAGTTAGAACAATTACAGTTATCCCCCTTGCCTTTCTTTATGCAGTGTCACTATATATGCAATCTGCCAATACTCAGCCAGCTCACCATGATTCATACATACTTTGAAATTCCTAACCAATCAACAACACAGTCACCCCCTTTCTTAATAAATTCAACTGCAACACCATCCAATCCTGCCGCTTTGCCGCATTTCATCTTCCGCAAGGCTTTCACCACTTCTTCTCTCTCCACCA
>JAUUDZ010428965.1:449-13814 GCA_032361705.1 Panulirus versicolor
GACGGCTGTGGGATAGGAACGGGCGGGGGCCACAGGAGGGTAAGGGGAGTTCTGGGGCTTTGAGAGGAAGGGAGACACAGGGAGGTCGATCTCTTGTATGAGGATAGGGTGAGGAAGCTGGGAAGCACAGTCGAATGAATGTAGCAAAAGAGAGTAGGTGTGATAGGAGAGAATAGTTAGCAGGAGTAAGGAGAAGAGGTGGAGATACGAGGATAGGAAAAGAGGGTGGGAAGGAGGGTGGAAATGGAGAGGGTTGGTATCGATCAGGGGATGGCAAAGGGATGGTGTGACAGGGGAAGGGGGATGTCACGGGAGTGGGAGTGTCAGGGGAGAAAGCATGAAAAGAGGTAAGCGTGAGGTGGGCTGTGATGGGAGGAGAAGTGTGGGAGGACAGGGACGAAGGTTGGGGACGCGAGAGAGCAAGACCAGAAGCACCGCTCCGTGGAGGATGGGTTCTCTCAGTGGAAGACATGCAGTCAACCAGTAGCCCAGTGTATGAGGCACGGTGTGTGTGAGGCAGGTCACACGGTCATGTCTGGTGATAACTGTTCTATATCGTCACACTCAACGATGAAGCAATGAATACACTAGAAGACTGTCTCTCGGAATGTACCATTGCCAATGTGGAATTCAACTGTACTTGTCATGGGACGTGCTTGTTGTGTGCTGGTACGTACCTTTCGAGATATTTGGCCTGTAAACTCTCGAATCACATCATTGTCACCAATTTTCTTCAAAACGTTAGGTTTCATGTGCATCAGAGAAGAGAACCTTCACCGCCCTTTCTTCATTTTTTGCTCGTGTTTTGTCTTTCATCCGTAACAGCTTTGATCAGCTACGTTCACCAGAAAGTCTGAGATCAGATAGACTCAAGTTGTTCTCTCTACAGCAAAAAAAGAAACATATTTCAATCTGTGTTCATGAAGACATTCGACACATGATCAACACAGTGCTACAGACATGATGTTCATCCCTGTTACGGGAACCATCGATCTGACCAGCAACAGATAATGGAAAGTGAGCCATTTCGTCATCCAAGATGGCCTCATTATCTTCACCATAACACCTCACCAACTGGTCATAGAGACTCACTTATTCTGTTCCACTGTCATCACTCTGGACAGAGAGCCAGGTGCACTACTTACACCTGCATGAACAGCAGTTTGGTAAGCCAGGACAATACTCACCTGATCAGTAACGGATATATCAGCCTCGGCTCGAAACCTCGTTTCCAGATCTCACTGCTTCTTCCGTTACTGCTTGTCAAACTGTCGTTTTCTGTTGGTGTCCTCCTTACATACGTCAACCCAGGCAGGTCTTTTCCACGTTCCTGTAATACATCAAATTCAGAGCATAATGACAGTAAGGACTCTTGCGATTAAACTCAATAAGCTTACAGCTATATACGAGATCAGTTAGGAACTCTGCTGGCTGGTTTTACTGAGCCTCTGAAGCACGATATCCCATATCCCGTTAGGATTTCGGTTTCCAGTATGTAATAGCTATGTCAGCCGCTGGCCCAAGTGCTTCTTGCCTGGTGACGCTTCTCTTTCCGATTACTTGCACTTTCTTCCCGAGCATAGCGAATGCCGCTGAAGTCCCTTTGCGGACAGTCGTTTGCTCGCATCGCAGTGGCATGGCCAACGTGTACCTGTTAGGACCTTAATGCAATGGCACCTTGTTGCCTAATGAATTGACAAGAACACCCGAGCGGCGAGAAGATTCACTGGAAAAATGCGTAAACCTTCTGGACAGTATGAAAAGACTTCACTGTAGATGGACAGTAATGAACACCGCTGTCTCCAGACAGATCTAACGAATGGGTGAAGCAAGGGATACACAGAGCAAGTGAAGTGAATGACTGAATGTGAGTTTCAGGGTCATCGTAACTTGTAACACGTTAGACGAAGTCTTGTGTCTGACCACAACAGTTCTCAGTATCTTGTTCCAGAACTCCAAAAGTGCAGTGGCCATTCCTCACTGTGTATGATGTTTCTTAATGTGAGTGGCCGGCCTTAACAAGTCAGTAATTTAAGTACAACACTAGTAATAATGATAATTATGATAATAGTAATAATAATAATAGAAATAAACGGTTAATTGAGATCAGGCAACCATCCGACTGAAAATACACAGCTGAGATATGGCAGACCATAGGGGTAATGATAGAAAGCAGCTAACTAATCATAAAGCACTCAAGATCAAGGTCAGGAAGGATCAAGGTCAGGAAGGATCAAGGTAGGGTTGAATGCCTCTACGCTTTAGATCAACACATGAGCGAAGGACATCTACGTAGTCAAAACGGCAGATGGTGAAGCCGGACTGAAGTATCTATCACTTCATGCAGTCTACTACACTACTTTTCCCGTCTTCTTCTTTTTCTATGTAGAGGCATTACTTATTTCCGTTATCCTGCTCCACTTTCGTAATGTCAGCCTGACACTGGTGATCATATGGCTTGCTCTTCAGCAGTGGTAAGGCAAAAGCTGAAATAAATAAAAGACTGAATACTGATATCAAATACTGACAAGAAGAAAATTCGAATAGTGAAATATATACTAAATATAATGCCATTATAATAAACATACGATAATTCAATATTATGTACATTCTGCTGTATCCCAGTGACACAAGAAGAGCAGTTCGGTCTCTGTTTAGTGAAATACATCTGTATTTGTCGACCTCATTAGCAACGAGTCCCATCGGCTCACAGACTAGCTACGGGGGGATGGTCACAATCATTGGAGCAAACACTACATAACGTGCAGCAGAACCGTTGCAAACACTACATAACGTGCAGCAGAACCGTTGCAAACACTACATAACGTGCAGCATAACAGTTGCAAACACTACAAAACGTGCAGCATAACAGTTGCAAACACTACAAAACGTGCAGCAGAACAGTTCTCCATTCTAAGCTAGACTTAAACAGTTACCTGTCATTAACACACTGTGATGATGATGAGAGAATTCGAGTGACAAAGCTGCCAGCTATACTGACGTCATCATTACTAAGATTAAGCCAAGCCAAAGCTCAACTGGCGTCCAGGACGAGAAGATTAGATCCATGAGGCGGCTGCAGGGCAACAACACACCCCTCATACTGCGGTGGACAGACCTGGCTGGCTTCAGCCACAATCATAGTCCTCCACCAAGATTTACTGTGTACCTAACATACTTGGAACATTACTTATGATGTGCTGCCTGGCTGACATGTCTGGCACCTACTTACGAGTGTGTTCCTCAGAGGTAACAACCATCCACTACTTCTGGTGGACCGTACCAAACCCATCATATGATGAGGAAATCTCTCCCCGTCATACAGTGTGGTTAAGTAGGACGGTATGACATTACCTTACAACTCTGGGAGAGCTGACAGTAGGAAACTTTTGACAGCGGAACGTACACATCCGGGGAAAACGATCAAGAACAAAAATGATCGTTACATATACATGAAAATGACAATTACCAATAGACAAAAATAAGCAATACCTATATGTGAAAATGATCAATACTTATAGACAAAAATGATAACATCTATAGGCAAAAATGATTAACACCTATGGACAAAAAATGATTATTGCCTACAAACAAAAATCATCAATATCCATAGGCAAAAATTATCGATACCTACAGATCAACAACTAGACACGATCAATACTTATGGACTAAAATGATCAATACCTGTAGACATGAATAATAAATACCCAAGGGCAAGAACGATCAGTACTTACAGACAAAAGTGATCAGAACCTATAAACAAAACTGATCATTTCCCATAGACGATAATGACAAATACCTAAAGACAAAAACAGATATGAGTTGACGAGGGCTAGAATAAAATTCAACAAACTCACTCACTCCTCTTGCAGACGTCTGAGCGTTAAAATGTAGTGAAAGAAAAGAAACAGTTTTGTAAGAGTGGGAAAGAAAAACTTTGAACATTTTAGTTGATGTATAAGAAATATAAGGTCATGCCCAGTATTTCTTGTATCACGCAGAACAGTACTGGATAGCAACTTCAAGCATCGATCCACTACCAGATAGATCCACATGAAAAGAATTTCAGAACCAGTCGATAAACACGACCACAAAGATAAGGAACATAGATACTCTAATTCCAAAAGTCATATTTCCGCCTAAAATCATGTCCCTGAAGAGTTAATCTAATAGTTTGGATTTGGTGGAAAATTTCTAGAATATAACACACATATAACCATTCATCTCTTTTTCTTCATGGTAATCAGAGTGCAAAGTGTATGTATTACATCACATACACTACAGACATCGTGTACATTCGGTCGTCATGAAGAGCATCACATAATATCAGTTTATTCCTTTACTTATGCTGATCATTATAGAGCACACAATACGCATTTTATAGTGAAGGCCAAAGTTAAGTGCTAAACACCTGCAGGTATCCGAGATAGATTCTTAATTCAGATGAGTAGTTTCTGCCTTGTATCCATCACCCACCAGAAACCAGACTACCCAGACGAGTCACACTCACCCGTTCTGGACCTCACTACAACACCACAAACATCGCTTTAACGTATCCCAAGACCCTTCATGCCTACCAAAGCCCAGCTGACTTTCCTCCTCCCACAGACGGCCCTTAACCATTTTGAGAGGAAGACCAAAATCTTCATCGTCAGTACGAGCCACGCACACACACACACACACACACACACACACACCACCTATAGGGAAAACAGAGGATGGTGGATTGGTGGCAGTCTTAACAATAGAGCTTCCTGCTCCATCAACAATTGTACACCTGGTAAGATGTGTGTGTGTATGTGTGTGTGTGTGTGTGTGTGTGTGTGTGTGTGTGAGTGTAAGAGTAACTGCTAATCCACCGGCCACATAGGTCTCAGAACACGACCTGCTCCGAGCTGTGCAGACGAGGAAGTGTCAAACAGGGTGGTTCATATCTCCCTGGGATCGATGACTTGGAGGGCAATATGATGATGCAACATAGACTCTACAGAAGTGATCATAGCTGGTGTGTCCCACTGGATCATGAACACGGACATGAACTTCACTGAACTGGAACATCATGGAGTGAGGAACATAAGTATATGTGCTATATTGTCTGTAATCTTTAGCGAGACACAGCACTTTACCGTAAGTACTCAGCTGCAAATGCGACAACATAGTAAGCCTTTACTACGAGCAAGAAAACGACAAACAAAACTTGTATGGTATTTTATGCACAAAGTCAGAACAAAAATATTTGCATGCTTTTTGAAAACGATGATATATCTTACAACAAAATTAATTATTGCAAGTCATATATCAACTAACCGGGTTAAATAATTCAACTATGAAATGCCAGACCAATATCTATAAGCAACAACAAACATCATCACATCTACAGTAAGGGTAAAGATATACTGTATTATACTTTCACTCAAACTTATGATATATTATAACCTGTAACGGTAGCTCCTGTTTTGAGGCAGAGGATAGAAAAAGTGTCAGAAACTGATAAAGCAAAAGCGACAATACCAATTTTTTAGAAACGAATCAATACGTGATCTGAAATGAACGCCTGACCAGTTGTCAAAGATCAACCTCTGCTGTTAGTGGGAATACACTACACTGCCCCAGTATGTAAGGTGGTGATACTTAGGCCGTGAACATAATTCTTGAATGACACATTGCGTCTAACTGAAGTAAATCACGACAAATACCTGGTTCTTTGTCCAGTCACTTTGGTTATTTATCGTGGTATTTACACTCACTGGTCTAAAACGATGGGATTATATCTATCGATGTGTCAAGTGACCGTCATAGGAAATTGTAAAGAATTTGCCATGGGATAAACAAACAACACGAATCATATCGCTGTGAAATAAAGAACAAAAATGATTGATATTTTAGACATTATCATTCTCGCAGACAACAAACATACGGCCATAAGACATGCCAGTGTCTGCAGTCATTCCTTTCGCTGCCCAGTATCGGCCAGCAGCAGACGTGTATGTTTGTACAGTAGAACTGGAACTCAAGGTAAACATCATCTGCTGGGGTAAGTAGAGTGACGTTTTCGCTCCTTTAGTTTCTAGAAACGTTTCACCTCACCTAACCTAACTTAAACCTCAGCTAAGCTGACCAGCCTTAATCTGTGGTAACAGAATTCATGAACATTCAACACAGTTTCCCCTTGTAGCGAAGATTGGCCTTAGGTTTTTTTTCTTATGTTAGCTGAGGTGGCAAGGACACTAGAGGCCCTAATCAAGGCTATCCCATGAAGGCTATCCCATGAAGGCTATCCCATGAACAGCTGGGGTGACTGTGGACCGTCTAACGTAACGAGGATTCGAACCTATGTGCTCGACCCTGGGAGGCCCGTGTATGCGTCACGGTCTGGAAGGCTAACCGCTACTTAATACTATTTTCTCACATTATTACCTAATGGTGTTGTTTGCACTGCAGACGTACCCCGGTGTATTACTAGGTGAGTGAGTAAAATCAAGTAAAATAAAAGAAATTAATTTTCTTTATTTACATGTGTAGTGAAATAAGAATTGGGTTATTTGAAAATGTGTGTAAGAATAAGAGGAAGATTGATGATAGCATAGCCATGTCTGCCGCCTCCCGCCATTGTGGGGGTGTGGGGGTGTGGGGGGACAATGAAAACGCTCGTGCTGTAAGATAAATGATTATGGAAGCAACATTATGTACACATGTTGAAAATGAAATCTCGTCACATCTGATGGACAGACCATGCGTTAACATGCAACATGTCTGCACTGACCACAGCCATGTTTGTCTGGGATCCAGAATAAAAACATCTGATCCCATATGACGTCATTAGTGTCGAGCAGTTACAGACTAACGAACTATCGAGGTATTTTGTCGTGTGTGACCCGACAGGTAACCAGTTTGTGGCAATAGCGATCTATAAAAAGAAGAGAAGAAAACTTTGTCACCGTTGGTTAGGTACGGATGATGACGACATGGGCAATAGAGCCGGGATCTCGTCTGTTCGTTCCACACACACACACACACACACACACACACACACACACACACACATCCATCCACCTGTGGCTTTATTTGGAACTACGAGCAGCTTTCAGTACAGGTGAATGTTCTTTGTCTATCACATTCTATCATAATGTTATATATGACTTGAGTATCGGTGAACGTAATGGCTATGTTTACTGCAGTAGAGAACTATTTTGAACGGGACGCTGCTGAGCCAGTCGACACTAACACGGAGCAGTAGCTCCCTGGTCAGGTCTTAGCTGCTGCTGAGCTTGATCGTCAGTCAATGTTACGACGAAGACGCGTCCTTCACTTAATGCTATACAAATCTATTAGTGAGGATCTTTCTTTCTTGCTTTCTTTATCGTGTTTTAGCGATGCACTTAGGGTGGGAATGTATCAGAAAGTGAAGTGACGAATGGCCAGTTCGGGGAGGAGGTAACCGCAGGGGTAACCTAAGGGGTAACCTCAGGGGTTACCTAAGGAGTAACTTCAGGGGTAACTAGGGTGTTGTGGTCCCAGCCTCCCACCTGGCGCTACGGGCAACCATCTCTGTATAGAAACTGTACCAAGTAAAAGGCCTCTGTTCCCCTAGTCGACCTTCCATAGTGTGACAGGGGAGGGGGCAAGTCGAAGGACTGGGAGAGGAGGAAATTTTCCCCCTCCGCCAAGCCAGTAGTATTTGCTGCACACACTCCCGCTGCAGCTAACCCCCTCCAGCACCCTCCCTCCTCTCCGTCCCCGTGCAGGTCACACCTCTGGTCCTGGGACGCGTCACCTCCCTGTCCTCCCCCCTCCTGCTGGAGTGCTCCCAAGGGACACAGCCCATAAGTAATCACTGTACGGCCGGTCGTGTTCGCACAAAATGCCGTAATTGAAACAGCGCAGCCGTGAGTCCCGGCACTGGTACGGCATTTGATCCAAGGGGTGGAAGGAGAGGGAGATGGCGGGAGGGGGAGATGGGGGGTACTCACCCCCCATTCACTCGATGCCTTACAAATAATACCATAGCATTTTGCGGTCAAAAAGTGTAAGTGTCTCGTGTTTTGAAGGTCTGTGTAGTGTCTAACAAATAATACTATTGCAAAGTCTGTTTACAGAAAAAATGAGTCAGTATTTCCCAACATTGTCGTATGTCTAATACAACGCCAACTATAAAACAAAATCACGCGTACTAAGGCATGGCACTGACCGTCTTCGTTATAACCCATTATATCCTGGGGGTTACAGGAATCAACAATAGATACATCCGTTTTGTCCTTTATATAGGAATCGTGTAGGGATCAAAGGCATCCCCAGGCTTCGCCACTGCTTGCAGTCAGATCCATCGTCTGTTGTGGGAAATACAGAGGAATGCATTTACACATGATTCTTCATACACGTGAACCAACGGCGGTATAGAAGCAGGCTGTTAGTCGCTTCTTGGGCTCGACCATGTGACACTTGATCATGGAAGCTTCGAATTTCAAGCTCAACCATACGATCCTTGAGCACTGCGGTACGACATTTGAGCACAACGGTGCGATACTTGAGCACAACGGTACGACACGAGCACAACGGTATGATCCTTGAGCACGACGGTACGATACTTGAGCACAAAGGTACAAAATTTGAGCACGACGGTAAGATACTTGAGCACAAAGGTACGACATTTGAGTACGACGGTACGATACTTGAGCACGATGGTTCAACACTTTGATGTAACAGAAAGGTCAGGTCTAAGGTCAAGAGCAATGTACTTGAAGGTAGTACCGTGGTGCTCAAGGGTGGCATGGTTGTGCTCAAGGGTGGCATGGTTGTGCTCAAGGGTCGCATGTTTGTGTTTAAGGGTCGTATGGTTTTGTTTAAGGGTCGTATGGTTGTGCTCAAGGGTCGCATGGTTGTGCTCAAGGGTCGCATGTTTGTGTTTAAGGGTCGTATGGTTGTGTATAATGGTCGTATGGTTGTGCTCAAGGGTCGCATGGCTGTTTCGTATGGTTGTGCTCAGTGGTCGCATGGTTGTGTTCTAGGAGTAAAGATGAACGATTTTGGTTTGGACTTGCTTGACGGAGCGATGCTAACAATGCAACCACACCGTGTCATCGAACCCGGGTATTATACCTCGTCAGTTCAAGCAGTGTCCCCTGCACAAGAGGGCCCCACTGTACTGGATCACGCTGGGTGTATGAGAGTTCTTCAGGACTACCCAAGCCCCCCGATATTTCAGTGTATATAGTCTATTCTGGCGAGGCTATGGCCACCTCTCGACATCCGACACAAGCCACATGTCGTGGACATACCCAACACTCGACGCCAAAGGTAATAGAGAGAGAGAGAGAGAGAGAGAGAGAGAGAGAGAGAGAGAGAGAGAGTCATATTGACAATTTGAAAATTATTCTTTTTGAATTATCTGTGCACCTCCTAACTTTTACAACACAAATCTGCGAGTGTCTGATATCTTCCACTATCACAACCAGCCTCGAAAGGACCCAGTGGTCCGTTGCTACTTGAATTCTTTTGTGTATTGGTGGTAGATGATATTACATAGCTCGCTACTACCAAAGTGTACCTACACATCACCGCTCAAATCTGCATATTGAAGGTAAATGTTGTATGCTAATCAGGGATTTCAGACCCTGGTATTGTCACCGGCCCATGGCTTGCGTCCTCGTGCACGGTCACGGGCCCATGGCTTGCGTCCTCGTGCACGGTCACGGGCCCATGGCTTGCGTCCTCGTGCGCGGTCACGGGCCCATGGCTTGCGTCCTCGTGCACGGTCACGGGCCCATGGCTTGCGTCCTCGTGCACACTACTCACTAACTTCTTCTGTTCCTTCATGCAATATTGGCCGTGGTTCTGTGGACGCTGCTCTAGCGACTGCTGGAGTTCTCGATCCCGGTTCTACCAACAGGTTGGTGAGGGCTGTAGCTCTCGCAGTTGGCGTTCAGATTTTGTGGTTTTCGCAATTTGCGCTCAATTTTTGTAGCTGTCGTAGTACAATTCAAATTCCGTAGTTGTCGCGGTACGCGTTCAATTTTTGTAGTTCTCGCGAAATGCGTTCAACGTGTTCAGATCTCCTCCTCCCATGCATCAGCTAAAAGCAACTGTGTCACAACGCTCCTTTAGGAATTATGTGGTATTGTGTTCACTAACGTGTTGTGAAGGTGTTGCAATAAACCAATGGTTTCGTCATTTGTCTGATCACACCATATAAACATATATAGATGAATACCTAGAGAGACGGTGCGGGAGGAGACGTGATCATTCCCCAGAACAGCCGGCTCAACAACGTTTCCCACGCGGCTGGCTGGATGGCGCTCTCCACGCGGCCGGCTGAGCAACACCTCCCACGTGCCGGCTCAGCAACACCTCCCATGTGCTGGCTCAGCAACACCTCCCACGTGCCGGCTCAGCAACACCTCCCACGTGCCGGCTCAGCAACACCTCCTGCGGGCCGGCTCAGCAACACCCCTACATAGCTGGCTCAGCAACACCCCAATATATAGCTGGCACAGCATCACCCCTACATAGCTGGCTCAACAACCCCCTACATAGCTGGCTCAACAACACCCTTACATAGGTGGCACAGCAACACCCCTATGTATAGCTGGCTCAGGGACATGGTTCACAAGTGTTGACAGGTGCTCCAACGCTTTTATTGTATCTGTTTTATTCTTCTGAAGGTAGAGTACGACTGAGGATCCTAGAACACTTTTTATCAACCTCTGTAATCAGCAAATGAAACCATCCTGAGTCTGCCTGATCAGTTCAGAGGACGCCGCTATGGGGGTCATGTTGTGTTACGTGATGTGACGTCACTTGGTCGGCCATCAGCAATGGCTGGGTGAAGGATCTTTGTAATCTAGTTAAATGAGATTAGGTTTAGGAAAGTTATATTCAGGATAAGGTTAGGCGGTTGGTTAAGTTGATGGTCAAATTTAATTCATATTAGAATCAGTATATAGATCTGGTTAGATATAATGCTGAAATAACGTCTCCCAAAACATCTTATCAGCATTCTTTTTTACTCAGTCAGTACTCGAAAGTATCGATTTTATGAGGTTGTATTATCTATGCTGTCCAGAGCTGGCTTTCATTTTCTAGATACCATTTCGCATGAAGACGACGGAGTCAGTCTGGAATCAGCTGAATATCACTGAATTCACCTGAATTCAAACGGTAATAGACCGTTTGTTTATTGATAGTGGAAGATATCAATGTGGTAGAAGTAGAAAGACTTACACATTCTTTAGAGGAACGAACACCTGTAAGGTTATCGTATAGCTAGAGAAGATGCAGATTAAACTGAGATGAAAGAGTAGCTAGTAATGGTTGGCTTCCACAGTGGACAACAGCCAGGATGTATACGAACATTTGGAAACTCATGATTCTTGTGGTTGCACTGCTGGAAGCTTGAGGCTGTTCCGTATGTTAGTTCCAGGTAAGTCAAAATGACATGTAGTTATTGCCTTTATTTACATAATTTAATACAGAAAGACATTCAGATCAGTATGAGCATTACACTTCATATGTACAAATAATTTACAAAGGGTATATCTTTGTACAAAATGTACACCAACAGGATTTTATCACGTACATCCACACACAGACTCCGGTGTACACGGACCACCACCTGAACATAGCGACCAGTCACGGGGGGCCTCATCTAAGCATGTCATCAGGATAAAAACCTCTTCTGAGAAGCATTTCCCAAAAATAGTGAACATGGTAGACATATGGACCAACGAGGCGATCTCCGTCACCGCAACTCACATGATACCGATCGACTCCAACAACACACATACAAATGCGAGGCCTCTGCCTGATCAACATGGTCATTGCCGACCGCCAAGCCAATACACTTGTACCCCCTTCATTATATGGCTCTAAAGCACTGTCTTTATGATCACTCGGTGCTCACCATTTAATATAATTATTGTTATAGACGCTTAACAACCATATTTTAAAGATACAATGCCACACAATCACAATCTAGCCTTAATGGAAAGAAACGTCTCATTGACTTTATGAATGAATATAAAATGTTATTCAAATGTCTGTCGGGACAATATAGTACTATTTGAGAATGTACACTGACACAAACCCACCGAGGGCATTAAGCCATTTGATTACTTATTACTGGGATAAATATGAATGGTCGGTGTAGATTAGTAATTAGCAATATACAAGTAACAGTTGACACGTGACTGAAACCAGTGTTGTAATGCTCGTTACAACACGATATCCAGTAGTTGTTACCAAACAAAAGTATAACAAGTCGATCAGGTAGCGAGGAGAAAGTTCCTGTTTCAAATACCAGAGAAAAGAATTTCTCTCACATGAGATTCGGCGGTAACATGATATTTGGTTTCTGAGCTACGGACCAGCGAGTCCTCAGCATCGAAGTATTTGAGAGCGGGCTAAGCGAGGACTTCGAAGTGAGGCAGCTGTAACAGACGTCGGATTAGATCAGTCGAGACAAACTGCAAGGTGAGGTGGGCCAACTCTAACAGATGTCGATGAGGGCCAACCTTAGCCTTTAGCCACAAATGTCGACAAGGGACAACCCTAGCTACATATGTCGACGAGGACTAACCCTAGCCACAAATGTCAACGAGGGCCAACCTTATCCACAGATGTCGACGAGGGCCGACCCTAGCTGCAGATATCGACGAGGGCTAACCCTAGCTACAGATGTCGACAAGGGCCAACACTAGTCGCGGGTGTCGACGAGGGCCAACCCTAGCCACAGATGTCGACAAGGGCTAACCTCAGCTATAGATGTCAACGAGGGCCAATCCTAGCTACAGATGTCGACGAAGGCTAGTCCTACCCACAGATACCGACGAGGGTCAACCCTAGCTAGAAATGTCGACAAAAGTCAACTCTATTCCCAGATGTCGACAAGGCCCAACCCTAGCCACAGATGTCGACAAGGCCCAACCCTAGCCACAGATGTCGACAAGGGCCAACTTTAGTCCCACATGTCAACAAGGGTCAACTCCAGCTACAGGTGTCGACGAGGGCCAACCCTAGCCACAGATGCCTACATATGTCGACAAGGGCGAACCCTAGCTACAGGTGTCGACGAGGGCCAACACTGCCCACAGATATCGACAAGGGCCAAAACTCCAGACGTCAACGCCCACGCTGGCCATTGGGCTGAGTACTTCTCTGAACGAGAGTGAAGAGGTAGGGGTGAATGGCGGACCTATGGCGAGGAGAATGGGAAGGGCACTTGGAAACTTCAGGAGCAGGTCGGAGAGACAACGGGCGTGCTGCCGTAAGGATCCTGCTCCGGACCCGTGGGCGTGGGCGTGGGTTTATTCCTGTCCGCCCACGGCTTAATGTTCTCGAGGGCGCAGAGGGAAGCGTTGGAGTTGTAGAGGG